>CABFOV010000070.1:72710-129020 GCA_902141375.1 Timema poppense
GGGGGGGGGGGGGCTGAGGCACGAGGTTTGGCCATGACACTGCCTGTGACTTAATACTCCTTTGTGACAGTGAGGATGAAGAAAGGGGCTTTCATCACAACCAGGAGGCAGCCCTACGGTTGATGATGCTCCATTATTACCATCCTCCTCCTATGTCATCTCTATTAAAAAGCCGACGGTCTCACCCATTTCTTCAGTAGAGACGCTAACCGTGCCTGCAGAGATTGGGTTTGGACTACTGCACTGGAAGTCTACCATCGGTGCCAGGCTATTATAGGACCTGTCACATAACATACCGGTTATAATAATTATGGGTTTTAAAATAGAGACAATACTTAATTAAAAATGTTAACACAGTTCCGTTATCATGCTATTAAATAATGATTATAATCAATGCGGTTAGTAATAAATGAATTTTACTTTTGCTGCTGGATGTGAGCATTTAGAAATTTCATTAGTTTTTAACTAGGCCACGACGTATCTTGTAATGAAGAATCCCCAGCCCCATTGCGAGATGCATGCTCTATCTTACGCCTTTTGGTGCCATAACGCTCCCGCAGAATGCTCCACAGGGCGTGTGCCTCAGTGGATATCACCACACTACTATCTGAAATATAAATTATGGGCTATCAGCAACTATAGTAATATGATTATTATTATAATACTTATTTACTCTATGGCAATCGGAACTTGAAAGTCTGACGCCGCACGTACTAAAGTGCACCACCCATCCCGAATCTGAGCCAGTTCCATCCATTCTACTTCATTATTTCAACTTCAATTTCTTTTATTATAGTGCAGTCGTAAGACCTATAACAGGCCGGCACTGAAAAGTACACAAGTAACTTACAAATATAAAATAATTACACAAAAAAAGATAAACAATAATAGCTAAATAATTATATATAGACCTACTGATGAATAGTTACGAAAAAAATAATAATTAATAATTGATAAGAACAAAAAATATCAATAATAACAAGAAACTGAAGAGTAGTTTAAAAAAAGCAGTAATGATATGCAAAACATTAACCAGAATATTGTAAATTTAGATATTATAGGCAGAACCTCTACATTATAAATTATTGATATGGGATTTCCTTAAATAACTTAGTGAGTTTAGATTTTTTTTTATATGATAGAAGTCGAATTCGACCAATCTATAATTGGTGCTATGGATACAACCTCACCTGATAAGAGCTATTGAGAAAATTTTTATATAATATAATAAAAATAGTAATAATTAAAGCAGTAGTCGGATGTCTTTCAAGCCTTTTAAAAGTAATTTTGATTACTACACAAACGAATTTGCAAACGTCAAAGGCAAGTAGAGCCTATCTGAAGAATCAGTAATTCAATCCTTAAAATACGTTATCTGTGACTATTCCCAAATATAACCTTACTAACATAAGGTGTAGGTTATTTACCTTCCTTTTGCAAGCTCACTGCTGAAAAATCCCAGTGCATTTTCTTCTTTCTGGATTAGTCTTGTCATATAGCTCGGACCGTTCTCTCACTGCTTCTATCAATGACTCGTCGTTTATCATTTTATATCTGAATTTATTTTGGCACACGCTTGAAGAACATTACAAACTCACAGATTACTTCTTCACTGCATGTAAATGTTGTTTTTTACTTTAATAAAGAAGGGTAATTATCCATATATCGATAATAATTATTTGTCACTCTAAACTTTTCGTATTAAAGTTGAAACTTATGTATGTGCTTTCTTAGGAAATTACAAATATTTATGCTATTTATATTTATAAACATTGTATATAGTGTATTGTTTAAAAAATATTATTTTTAAGAAAAAAATAGAAATTTAAATAAAAAGATTTCCAACCAAAGGGTAATTTAATTTCCTGTGTTTCAAGGCAAAGTTATATACAATACCTCTAAACAGAAAGAAAAAGACTTATCTCAAACTGAAAATGACTAGTCTTGAAGCAGGTACGGTTTATTTTCCAGCCTAGTAATATCTGTGATAAATCATTGAAATTAAAATTATTAATGATTTAAGTGTGTCTTTAGCTGCTACTCTTTTTCTTGGGGTTTATGCCAAATATATTTATATAATTTAATCAATAATTTTGACTTTTTTAAATGGCTTTTTAACTAAACACATTTCATGTATAATATTAGTTTTTCTATTAATACATGGCTAAATATAAACTAGCATTAACTAGCAGATTTTAATGCTTTTACAATCATGATTATGTTAGTTGATTTATATTTTATTAACAAGGATATTTTGTGAAAGCATCACATTATACATTTTTATATAGTAAAAACTTTGTTGTTTTAACTTCTTTACAATATTTTAATAAAGATAATTAAGTTTAAATTAAGTCTGTACTATAACGTTCTATAGTGATACGATAATAGCGCTTATTTTACTTAAATTTCTGATCATTAAAATTTTGGTTTTGGTTAGTGATGCGATTGAAACACGTTTATTACATATTCTTGAAGCTAGTTTTGGCAACATGTCAAGTAGTAGTTCAGATGAAGAAGACATAATTGACTATTATAAATTCCGTAGACTACGAAGAGCAGTACGAAGGAAATATTGGCGCCATCCTTATATAGAGAGAAATATCAAGTGCAGGCTGTTCGTAGCAGCAGAACCATTGAATCAAACAGACATCAAGTTTATAGCATTTTACAGAATGTCCAAAGATTCTTACCTAGAATTGGTAAAGATGGTTGCTCCTACCATACAGAAGATGGACACAGATATGAGAGAGTGTGTGACTGCAGAAGAAATAATATTAATAGCTTTGAGGTAAGTTTTATTTATTACTCATTATTTTGGTTCAAACACAGAATTACAAAAGTACAAATCAAAGAAATAAATAATACAGTAAAAAAATAAGAACGATACACTTCTGTTCATATCTTAAGGAATGTAGTTGAAGTAAAATTTTCACATTTTATATTAGTTGGAGTTGAGTCCCCTGAAAAGTCTGTATAAAACTGATGTGCCAGCGATGCTTGTTCCTGTAATGACTCTGAAACCGGAGAAATTGCTGAGGTATGCGAAGGTTCATAGGTATGTAAAATACCATAGGTATGCATTGAATCCGACTGTGGTGAGCCAATCGAGACAAATGATGAAGAGTGGAGCAGCAACGGGGTTGATATCTCATCAATAACGCTGAAAATTTTGCGTTTGGATAGTTTAATATGAGAATCATTAAATTCTTCTATTTCAGGTATGAAGCTCTGTAGAAACATTTTGAGAGCCTCTTTCCTTTCAATTTTGTGAGAGCTAGTAGCTTCTACGTTAACAGTTGTTTACAATCTTGTTTTTTTGTATTTGAAATATTCCGCCACACATTTAGCTGCGTCCGCTGCCGATTTATTCCTGACATTCAGGCTTTTCTTAGCTCAATTTTGTTGAGGCAGTACTGTTCTATCAGGTGATGCTGGGGGGAAGGTAGATCGTGATTGTATCAGAGGTGGTGGTGGTGGCGATGATGCTTGTGATGACTGCACCATGTCTGATAAATCCTCTAGAAAACCACTATAATCATCACATCATCTGCCGTTTTGTGCTGTGGTATTTGTGGCAAATTTCCGGATGAGGGAGGAACCAACGCTTTTATGATTAGCACACAAAACTGCTTGACATCTGCCAAATAGTATGCCTTTTTCTTTCTTCCAGATCCACATGGTGGAGGTTTTAATTTACTTGTAAAAACTGTACGAAGTTTAATCCACTTTTCTTTGCACTCAGCCGCTGAAATCAATGAAATGAATACAGTTACATATTTTGATAAAATACATCAACACAAAAATTAAATAATCTTTATTTAGGTTTTTCATTTTTATATTAGATGTATTTACTTTTTTACAGGTCTTGGCAACAGGATGTACATTTGTGTCACTTTCTTTATATTTTGCCAGAGGAGATACCACAATCGGAGCTATTGATAAAGATACTACTAAAATAATCTGGGACGTATTGAATAAAATTTTTATGCTTGTACCTAGAGGATATCAACGGAAAATAATTGCTGATCGTTTTGAGATGATATGGAACCTTTCAAACTGCATTGGGGCTGTGGATGGGAAGCACATCCGAATATAGAAATTTTCAAACACTGGTTCTCAAAATTACAACTACAAGTTATACCATTATACCGTTCCAATTGCGTGTTGTGGTGCAGATGGACTTTTCACAATGATCTAACCCGGTTACACCGGAAGAAACAGTGAAGGAGGTATTTTCAACGCCAGTGCAATGAAATTCTGGATGACCCATGGGGGTTTTGACATACCTTCGCCTTCCCCGTTGAGATACGATGAAACAAACCGTCCATTTCCTTACTACTTTGTGGGAGATGAAGCGTTCCCATTGTCACGCAATTTAATTAGGCCCTATGCAAAAAGAACCCTAGACAATGTGAAAAGAATTTTCAATTACAGATTGAGCCGTGGAAGGAAAACAGTTAAATGCGCCTTTGGAAAGGCAGCAGAAAAGTTCGCGGTATTAAATGGGCCCATACGATGTCGTAAAGTAGGAACAGTGAATTACATTGTAAAAGTTGCTTGCGTCCTCCACAACTACGTAAGTAAACGAGAGGGGATTGATTACAGGCCACCAGCTACTGGAGAAGATAACGAGATTGTGGGAATAGCTACCAACATGATAAGACAACTTGTAATACATGACGGTTCTTTGGCGGCTACTTTAAGGAATTATTTGGCCAACTATGTTCTTTTTCCTCGTGCATCTGTACTCTGGCAATGGAAATACACTGTACTAGAAATAGGGATTAATTATTTGGCCAACTATGTTCTTTTTACTCGTGCATCTGTACTTTGGCAATGGAAATACAATGTACCAGAAATAGGGATTAATAGTATTAATTAATATTACCTATTAACAATATTAGTGGTGTTTGTTTTTAAATAAATACCTAACCAAAAATAATAAAGAAATTAAATAAATACCACTACATACCTGTAATTTTTACTCCGGCCGCCACCTCATGCCAAGTTTTTTCAGTGATGTCTTTCCTGGAGTACTCAGAAAGTTTATAATTATATAGCACTTCACGCTTTTCCACCTCTTCAACCAATTTTATATTTCACGCTTGAGCATTCATTTCAAATGCCAACAAACCGCACTTCAAAATGTCAAGAATATACGCTATAACGATGCTGAAATAACACATCTTCAACAATTTCTCACCATGCAACCGTGAAACTGAAACAGTGACACGTGACCAGTTGGAAATTGATTTCAAACCGGTCCCGTTTCTGTTAACCCATTTGCACCTCCCCACTCCCCTACACGTGAAAGGTCACCAAACGGTTGCATGTGCAAAACAGTCGACCCGTGTGCGGAGGGCCTCAAAGTTGAAGACCTCCCAGGACGGCTCTTATGTTAAGTTAACTGCAAGTCAACGTTAAGTTAACTGCATCGTGATCACTTAAATTTAAACACTCGAGGAGATAATTTACATTAATTTACGTTAAGTTAACCTTATGTTAACGTTAAGTTTATCGTGATCCCAGCATGAATCTTCTAGGTGAAAACTTTGAGTTGACTTTCAGACGTTGTTTTAGTTTATCGCAAAGAGGACTAAACTATCTTGGGGGAGGATTATACGACTTTCCTTTGTTAATAAAGCATTCCTTTGCTCATAAATCTATCGTTAAAAACAAAAAGATTAGATTTATAACGGTCGAGGAAGGAAATGAAGGATATATAGGAAGGAAGAACACCATCAGAGGTGCCATGGAACCGCATAATCCACTCTATAGATGAGTGAGGAAATAATATAATGAGATGTGACGTCATGGTGAAGCAGAGGAGAATAGAGTTATAGAATATTCTGTTCCAGAAATTTCTGGAGGAGAACATCGTTGTGCATACCCACCCTGGAACTTGGGGTCCTCTGACTTGGGGAGGGGATTGAGAGAACTACCATGGCCAGCCCACCATGGTGGGGAAGGGGGTAGTTTGGGACAAGAAACCCACAGAGATAAAACGTATAGCACTTAGTATGTTATTAATACTCATATTCTGGAAATCTAAACTCACCTACTACTACCAGAATAATATAATGCTTAAATATAATGCTGAGCAAAATCCATCAAACTCTTTAGATTGTGGCACCAAGAACAAAGTGACAAACTAAACGACAGGAAGAATTTCGAGATCCACTTTTTTGTATTTGGAGGCATATTATATGCTAATATTTATCAGACTCACGAGGTCAAATTTTTTCATGGATAAGATTTTTTCTTAAAAAATATATATATTAAAAAATAATAAAGTGTTTTGTACACGAAATTCTGTTAGAACACTTTTGTTATATTAAAACTTACACATTAGCGGATATAATATTATTAATATTTTAATATAATTTACTTTATTATCACCCACGCCAGTGATCACATGGTCAAGATAATTAAAACAGATTTGGTAAATGTATGGTCTAAGGCAGGGGTCCCCAACCCTATGCCCGTGGGCACCATGGCACCCACCGAGCCTTTTGCGTCTGCCCGCCAAGTTTTGACCACAACTGAAAGTTCTTGAGCAATAATTTTAATCCGTTACTTTTCCGACAAAAATCAAGTTTGTGCTTATCTCAAGAAGTTAGATATTGAAAGCCCCCTCTTTCCAATCCCTCCCTCTCATTCCTCTTTATTTGCCAGCCTATTTTCAAAGTGGACTTTATTACTCAGAACTATCATTATACTCACTAATACCGTGCTAATACTTTATATTTCCTTTGTAAATATCTTGACATGGGTCTACCCATCTTTGTCGACTGAAAAAACACAGAATAAACAAATATTTTAAAAATATAACTTAAGCACCAACATATGGTGGGTAATTAGATATTTCCTTGTGTATTTATTTTGGTCTTGTTAAAATCGTAAACAAAGCAGTATTTTTTTAAATTTATTGATATTGACTTTTGGTTTGGTGAAAATGGTTACAAGTGTTTAAACTGGTTTTGGACTAACTTTTCGTGTGTACCATTTGCGTAATTTTATATGCGAATTAAAAATATATATATATTAAACTCACAATTTTTTTTAATAATACGTATTTTTGTATGTGTGTTATTTGCATTATTAATTATGATCGGCTATAAATTTAGTTGAAAAAGTAATTGGTGCAGGCTGCACCACCGTTAGTTTTGAATGTGCTCTAAGGTACAAAAAGTTGGGGAACTCTCACAGTAGACTATACTGCCGATTATGTTGGAGATCGAGGTTCGAATTTTGGTTGGTTTTACTGAGGGTGCTTTTACAAAAGTGGTTTTCCACTCTGGCTCAAAGCAAATGCGGGTACACTCCTTTCAAATATAGCCTTCCACATCCCTAAAACTACTAGCTTGATAGTAAATAAGCGTATATCCCGTACGCTATGTAAGCTAGGAGTGTTGAAAGAATGGGTGGGTAAAGTTAGTAAAACTACCATAAGCTACAAACACCGTATCTGACACTTATTCTTTTATTGACGATGATCTTTTTTAATGTAAATTCCTAAAGTAAGATCTTTCAGCTGATAGCAAAATTGTTTGCCTACTTTTCTTAGACACCAATTGCTCAGCATATTCTAAGAAACGTTATTTGTTTTCCATCACCATATTTAATGTAGAGAAATAAAGGAGATTGAAATGATGACAGAGTTAACTTTACTATCGGAAGTCTTACAGGCTGTATGATGAAGGTGAATATTAAAACCATAATGAACTATTATTTGGTTGATGACAAACACAACTAATACTGTAGTAAAAGCAAAAAACTATATTTTTATATTTGATTTGTATGTTTACTCTCCTTCAGGGGGTCCAACAAACACCAGGAGGGGTCCAGACCCATCCTTCACTAGGCCTTGCAAATGGCACGTAATTTTTTAATGTTCAAATCCAACGAATGGTGACTACACAGTTTAATTATTGGGAAGCATTTAATTTTATTCATAAAAATCATGGTTGTTCTCTTACTTACAGTTATACTTTTATTCCAATATTACATTGATGGCAATAACTTATTTCTATTCATGCATTTCGATATTTCAATGTGTATATGATAATTTTGTTAGCAATTATTTATAGGTTGTGATATCATTTAATGTTATTTTGGATTCAAGTTTATATTAGCTCTTCAAAAATTACAGAGGTCAACATTTTTCCTAGTGAAACCTGCTAACTTCTTCCTAAAGTAGAATGGGTTAATTTTTTTAAAGATAAACTATTTGTTACTAGCGCTGTTGCGTTTTCGAAACTACTGCAATTTTATTATTTTTAGAATTAAAGGTAATTAGGTTGTATATCCTCAAAGTACTCCTCAATTAGTTGATTAGTTCCTGATGCGTAGTATAATGTCATCAAACGTTCAAGAAAAAAAAAATCTGATATATGGGAGCTTTAACTGTCGCCATGCAGGAATGCTGTGAATACGCAATGGCGCTAGTCATGATATCATACGTCTGGCTCATTGCCACCATATGTTTACATTTTATAGTTCGTACAAGTTTTATCGCGTGTCTGAAAGTTCTATCACGTTGCTTTAGTTTGCTGTAGTTGTTAGCCACGTGCAGTTGCTATCATATATAAAAATATACAAATTGAAGGACGGAACTCAAGGAAGAAAATTTATTATTCAATAAAAATTTTAGTTACTTTTTGAACTAATCTTGTTTGTACTGTTTTTTTCTGTTCGAAACAAGTCCAAATTTAGATTTATATTTTATGGTTATTGGTAATTTTCATATAAGCTACAAAGTTTTAGGTAAGCTAGTTCATACTGAAAATTGAAAAATGACACCTGGACACGGGAGTCGAACCAGGGACCTTTGGCTTAATACGCCATTGCTCTAACCACTGAGCTATCGAGGTAATATAATAATTTTATAAGTAAGTAAGTAATATAATAATTGTACAAGTGGAAGCATGAAGCCAACTCCGGGTCGAAGGTGGCTGCGTTATCTGATAGCTCGTGATTTTAATAACTCACACATTTGTAGCCGAGGATTTTCGCACGTCCATCATAGACTCCTCTGCCTTAAAATATGAGTGAAGAATGACCCTGATCACTGGACGATTCCTGGATAGCTCATTGGTAAAAGCATTTGCGCACAGAGTCAAAGGTCCTTGGTTCGATTCCCGTATCCAGGTGCCATTTTTCAATTTTCAGAATTATATGTTATCTTGAAAGAGAATTCCTATATTTAAAGCATAAATAATAGCTTCGGATATTTGACTCTCAAAGAATTTTATTATGTATCTATTACCATGTACTCAATTTTTTTTCTGGTAATTATTATTATTATTATTAGCACCGCGTCTTACTACCCGTTCGGGTTATACGCACTTACGCTAATGTGTAATGGTAAGGTGATTGTGAGATGAAATGAAGGACTTACAGTTTAATGTGGAATACGAACCACGGTGGAGGCCTGGCATTCCCCACATTCACAAGATGTCTTGTCAGAGGTGAAGGAAGGGTTTGGTAATCAGATAAATCTGTGCCGGGACNCGGTGGAGGCCTGGCATTCCCCACATTCACAAGTTGTGATTAATACACTTCTTGTCAGAGGTGAAGGAAGGGTTTGGCAATCAGATAAATCTGTGCCGAGACCGAGGATTGAACCCCGGCCGCCAGCACAGAAGTCTGACACCTTACCCCTAGACCACCAGGTCACCTTTCTGGTAATTATGAAGCAATGTTTTTGTATTGTTATCTTAGATTTTTTTAAATAAAATTTACAATAATAAAATATTATTCAAGTATTTATTTCACAATATTGCTTCAATAATAATATTATGTATTAATTTATGTCTTTTTTATTATTATATAGAAAATTATAGGATGTTGCAAAAATTCAACGGTGCCAGTCCTCATGTTATTTTTTAGCAACATTCCTTGAAGGTTTAGTAATATTTACAAATTTTAGTCCTCCGTGATTGGCTTGGACGGACACGGTTCACTCAATGCAATAAAACTTACTTGTTTACTAGTGTGAATATATTTTGTATAATGGCGCGCTTGTATCCCATAGGCTCATTTTCTGGAAACGTCATCTGCTTTCCAATATTGTCGTATTGAAACTCAGCCGCTTGCGAGTATCCGTCATTCCGTAACAGACCAACTCACAGTACGATATAAATATTTCGAAAAGAGACTCGCATTCTCCACGCTACAAAATAAAATGTTTGATATTAATGTTCTGGCAATAGGTAAAAGCTTTGTACACTTAATTTGCTTTCCATGCCTTTCTGAGACCCACACCGGTGTTGCTTGTTCTAACACGTCACTCTCGTGTTAGACTGGACCGCCAGTAACCGTAAGAACGGGTTTAGAATCACTGTTGGGTGTAATGAGACTAGTTTTTTTCTTAATGGTTTCCCACTCTTCTTCAAATCAAAAGTAGGTATATTTGCTCTAAAATTCCACCTCCAAAATTCCTGTAATTCTTTGAATATAGCAATAAGGGGTACTAAAGCCCAGTGAAAAATAAAGTCAGCTTAGAAATAGTCACCAAACTTGGGACCGATGTATTTGTGAAGTGGGTGAGTGGTTGACAATGAGCTATTTATTTTAACTCTCGTTTTTCATCTAGTCTTCTTATGAGACAAACTATCCAAAACGTCATCCATAGGGATTAAAACTAGCTCTTATTTATTAATCAATTTTATTTATATCAATAGTTTTACAATTTATAAGTGGCATGATGTGCAATAAAGTCACCTCACCCCTCCCTCTCCCCCAAAGTGTTCTGAGCGCACTTTGATGAAAATTTAGATTATTTTACAACCATGATAAAATAATTATTGCAGTATATATGCATGTTATTAATAGGTCCTCTTGGGGTAAACTATCTATTATATTCTATGGTGCTATATTTAGGGGGTGAATCTAATTTTAATAAATAAATACCTGAAAATTTAAACTGAGAAATTAGAGGTTCAAACTTTTGTACACAATATTACAATTAAGAACGTGCTATTATTCTCTGATCCTAGTGCTTTATAGATTCAATGTATTATCACATGACTTAAAGAGTAGACGGGACAATCTACGGTAGGAGAGATGGCAAGAAAAGTTTCAATGTATCCATACACCAAACCATATTATAGGCAAGATCGTAAGTCAAGGTGATGTTAATTTTGGCAGTCAAAACTTTTGTAGTAAACAATATATTCTTAATACTCTTTTTCTTTTAATACTTTATATTTATTATTGAAACAGGAACTTATTAAAATTGCCATTTGGGTATTTTTTATTAAGTATCTGTGGTTAACTTAAAAATGATTTTCAAACTAAAGCTTCTAATATGTTACGTTCTCTTCATAAATAATATGGTGATGCATGCGAAAAAAGGGTGGCTTGTGACGTCATAAAGTCTTAGATTCTGTTCATGCGCTATTTACATAATAAAAAAAATGTATTTAGAAATTAACATGTTCTATGGCTCTTATTAATAGTTATGAAAAATATTTGTTTATTTCAATGACCAGTTATAACAAGATACAAGTGTGATTATAATACTTTTTAATCTATTATTTTATGTACTTTTTTTATTTCTTGTTGCCACAGACGTAAAAGTAATCACATAATCGTTGTCAATATACTGTTCTTTCAAAAAACTACGGAAACAACAATTATACTGTATTCCCTTAGGGAAGTATTATGATAATCGTTTGATACATTTTTTTTATTGATAATCTAGTATTTCTAACCAAGTAATAATCATTTTTGAGTAGTTTTACAGTTGTCAATTTCAGCCAATATGCAATAAAGAAGCCTCTGCTACCTGTCACTTTTCACCTCTCTTATCATAGGAAGGGGATATCTTAGACCTTGCTCAGTAGTAGCTTTAAAGAATACTACAAGTATTTATAATATGCTATAATAAATAATAGTAGCTTTAAAGAATACTACAAGTATTTATAATATGCTATAATAAATGATAGTAGCTTTAAAGAATACTACAAGTATTTATAATATGCTATAATAAATACTAGTAGCTTTAAATAATACTACAAGTATTTATATTAGACTATAATAAATACAATTTATTTAAATCTGACGCACCTCATCATCTAGTAACATCACAACAAATAAAAACGAATATTTCAGACCACACGATACTATATTTTAAATAAATGATCCAAAAATTAATTTTATGAAAAGCTAGCTGGTCTAAAGTCATTTGGTATTTTTTTTATTTGACTTCATATAAATTGGCCTAATATAATTTAGCCTGAATTGATTTATCTTAAAAGTTAAATTTACATAAATTCAATTGGCCTAAACTCACTTGGCTTAATTTGTTCTAAAGTATTTTGACCTAAAATGAATTTCACCCAAAGTCAATGTGCCTAAGGCAATTTGGAATAAAATTTATTTCTACTATAAAAAAAATTGTTTAGTTCACAAAAGTAATTTGGTATAAAATCATTAACTTCGGAGAAATTCAGGTGGCCTAAATAATAAATTGACCTAAAGCTTAGAACAAATTATTTTACAACTGGAATGTACCCTTAAAATTCTGCAGGTAAGTAAAGATTGCCTTATTTATTGACAATACAAAGTTATTCCTTGATTTAATTTTACTAAGTACATTATTCATTAAATTATAGTGTTTCAAACATAAAAGTAAAAATTATTATTAAATAATGGACAAAATAACTATTCCATAAAAGTAAACTTGAATAAATGGCAATCATTCACCTGAGCAAATGTCCGTCACGCCGTCGTGACGTTTGCCAGGGAGAGTCTTCGTATCGATACGCCTTACGAATGAGTGGGGCACACGAGCAACTGAGCTTGTTCCCCATGTTGGTGCCTGCTGGGGGATGTCACCACATCTCTGCACTCTGCATCATCTGCGTCAAAATAATACATATCATGACCAAACTTATTATATTATTTTAAGTTTTTTTCCTAATGTCAATATTTCATTGAATTTTTGATATCTGCATTATCTTAGATAAAAGAAATCATTCAACTTGAACGTTTAGTGATTAATTATGCTATTTCATAATGTATGTGTCTGAGCATCAATAAATATCATTACTATATATTATTGGTTTTAAAAATAAACTTTAAATGCTAATAATAAATGTGTATATTTTTTAATGTTGGGGATTGCTTCAACGTACTATCAAATATCTCCGGTATACATCATCTGTCACCCAAATATTATACAATATTTAGTATACTTAAACTTATCGTGAATATCTGCGAGTGTTTAAGATATTATCATGATGTTTTGGTGCATCGCCTTACATCGTAGCGCCAGTGACACGGGTAACGGTATACTGGATGGCTGGGCAGTCTATAGTAGGACTATTGGTTTGTAGTAACAGTGTAAGTGCGCTCAAGGTAAGATTAAGGAACGGTTGTACTTGTAGTATACCGTCTAAAATGTGCCAACACTGACCGGCACTGCATCCCTACCGTAATAACCAAATATTGAAATGGGTTCGGGTACGATCAAAGCTAGTAGCTTGGTCTACTCTATTTAAAATGTCTACAATAAACTGTAACATAATAGCCTCGGATGACCTAAACTATGATGGGGAAGTAAGGTTAAAACTAAATGGCCCATCGATTAACAAATCCGGCGAGAGCATGGACTATTGAAATGTGAAAATTGAACTGAGTTTGTTGTAAATAAAATAAACTATTAGAGAAAATTATTTAAGGAAAATTGATGTTGAGAGGGGGGCTTTGGAATTAGCTCAATGAAGTCTTGAATGCATGTCAACCAGGTTAAAGAATTATCTTATTAGGAAATATGAATGGCTGGGTGGGTACCCAAAGAAAGAATTCAGGGAGAGCCTTAGGAAGATATGGTGATGATAGGGTAGATGAGAATAGTAGTGAGTTAATGGGTTTGTGTTTATAAAAAAGTTTATTTGTGTCGGACACATGATTTGAGCACAAAGATATTCTCTTGGACACACACAGCAAAGGGTATGTTTAAGAACGATGGTTAATTTTATGGTGTATGAAGAGAGACTTAGAAGTTTAGTAAAGAATACTAGGTCTTCAAGTGATGCTGAATGTGGAACGAATCACTTCCTAGTGATCTCACTAACTGAATTAGGTATACATTTTGTTAGGAAGCAGAGCATGAGTATCAAGCAAGTAAGAGTGAAAGTGGACAAATTGCAGGAAAAAAGTGTGAAAGCACAATATGAAAAGGTACTGGGTGACAAAATAAATTTACAAGAGTATGAATAGAATGTCAAAATAAAGGCTAATGATATCGAAAGTGCTAGTAACAGAATAAAGAATCTGTAGTTGAATTCGCAAATAATGTGTGTGGATCTGAGTTAGTGGTAAACTTAAAAATAGGTGCATGGTGGAATTAACTGGTGAAAGAAGCTGTGAGAGACAAAAAAGAAGAATACCAAAGAATGATTGCTGTGAAGAGTGAAACAGAATGCAAGAAGTTGTTGGACACATACAAAGATCAAAATGCTACTACAAAGAAAGTAGTAAAAGATAATAAATATCAAATTAGATTAATAAAAGAAAAAGTAATGCAGAATGATTTTGAAGGAAATAAGAAGCTGTTCTGTAAGTGGATAAAGAGAACAAAACAAGGAGTGCAAGGAAATACCAAGGCTATTAAGAACGAACGTGTTCAGAATATCTTAGTTTAAAACGGTATAGGAGAACGATGGAGGTAGTATTTTGAGTAATTTTATGGGGAAGATGTGAAGAAAGAAGCATAAAATAGGGAAAATGTTATTCTGAGCTAAAGAATCAATGGTCTTATGTGTTAAAATCGATGAAAGTGTTAAAAAATGGTAACACTGCGGGAGTAGATGGGAACACAAATGAAATGCTTTATATGTGGGGGCACGGTACTACTTGCCAGATTATGGCTGTTATTCAATCTGTGTGCTGTGATTTCAAACGTTCCTAATAACTGTAATAATGATGTCATTGTTCCTTTGTACAAAGGTAGCAGAGTGAATGTAAGAATTATAGGGTAACTAGTTTGTTGAGTGTTCCAGACAAAGTTTTTGGGAGAATTTTGATTGAGAGGGTGCGTGAAAAAACTGCCGAAAATATGTTGTATGTATAATGTGTTTTCATGTCAGGTAGAGGTTGTATGGGTAAGATATTTGCATTTAAAAAAATGATTGAGAAATGTGTCACAAGAAGGAAGAGAGTTTACTGTGCATTCGTTGATTTGGAGAAAGCGTACGCTCGGATAATATGTGTATGTTACGGAATGTTTTTAAAGAGTATGGTATGGATGCATGGTTAGTAACTGCATTTATGGCGGTGTATGATGGAAGTAAAGCATGCGTTAGGGTGGATGGACCTTAGAGCAAATGGTTTGGTATTGAATAGGGTTTTAGACAAGGTTGTGCTATGTCCCCATGGTTTTTTAATGTGTACATAGATAGGTGTATGAGGAAGCTCGTGAGGATGCGGTTGGTGTAAAAATAAATAATGTCAGTATGAGAGTGCTGTTATACGCAGATAATGCGTATTAATGGCTGATAGTAAAAATGTCTTTCAGAATGCATTAAATCGTTTATATGTGTTGAAAGGCAGAATGGATATTAGTATTAATCGTTCCAAAATTAAGGTGATGGTTGTTGATAAGGATTGATCAGGAAATAATAGTCAATCTAGTATAAATGAGAACTGCTAGAACAAGTGAATGATTTTGTGTATCTGGGCATAATGTAGTGTAAAAATGAAAATATAGAAGGTGAAATCGATAGACGGGTGAATGCATCTTGGAGAGTAGTTGTATCTGGGCATAATGTTGTGTAAACATGAAAATATAGAAGGTTAAATCAATAGACGGGTGAATGCATCTTAGAGATTAATTGGATGGATGTAGGTAGACTAATAAAAATAATGAGGTAGTATTGAAGGAGGCAAAGATGGCAGTATATAAGTGTGTGGTAACGTCAACATTGTTTTATGGATTGGGCAACAGGGGATGGCCTTCTCCAGCCTGGACAAAGCAAATGCAATAGCTCTAACGCTAGAAGAACAATTCAAACCTAATCCCGCACACGACCAAAACTTCAACAGAGACGTCATCAGAGCTGTAAACGACTACATTCAAAGACCCATAACAGACTTACCCGCCCCCATCACAGAACAGGAGCTCCAAAGCACTATAAAGCAACTGAAACTGAACAAAGCACCAGGACTGGATGGAATTAAGAACGAGTCGCTAAAGAACATACCTGATAAAGCAATAGCCCACCTTACACATATATTTAATGCAGCCCTCAAAATCGCCTATTTCCCAAACACCTGGAAAGAGGCCAAGGTGATATCAATACCAAAGCCAGGAAAGAACGGCATCTTTCCCCAGAATAGGCGACCTATAAGTCTACTAAGTACGACAGGAAAACTATTCGAAAAACTTATACTAAAGAGATTAAAACTACATTCAGAAGCGCACAAGACAATCCCGGACCTCCAATTTGGATTCAAAAGCCACCACTCGACCTTCCACCCGCTACTAAACTTCATAGAGGACGCCACAGACAGTTTTAATAACCGACAGTATCTAATAGCCATATTTCTGGACATAGAAAAAGCGTTTGACAAGGTGTGGCATCTCGGCCTCATCCAAAAATTGATTTCCTTCAACTTTCCAAGGGGCGATATCCAACTAATATACAGCTACCTACGCAATAGAAAATTCCAAGTCTGTGTTGAGGGCACACTATCGGGGAAAATTCAAGCAGAGGCGGGAGTACCACAAGGGTCGGTGCTGGCCCCCTACCTATACAACATCTACGTGGCCGATGTCCCGACAAAGACAAAAATGACAATAAGACTCTTCGCTGACGATACCCTAATCTACACAAGAGAAAACAACATCTATTACGCGTCCCTAGCCGCACAAAGATACCTGAAGACGTTTGAATCATGGCTGACAAAGTGGAGGATCAAAGTAAATGCGACAAAATCCACTGCACTGGTCGTAGCCAGGAAAAGACAAGTACCACCGGAGAATTTTACTATATACGAAGAGGACATACCTTTCAAAAATGACGCCAAATACTTAGGAATACACATTGACAAGAGATTAACATGGAACAAACACATCACCGAGACCAGCAAAAAAGCAAAGGCTGTATTTATTCAACTCTACCCGCTGCTGAAAGGAACACAACTAAGTCAGAAAACAAAAATCACGATCTACAAAAGTGTAATCCAGCCGATCTTACTCTACGCCAGTGTAGGATGGAGTTATGCGGCAAAAACCCACCTCAAAAAACTACAGGCAATTCAAAACCAAGTGCTCAGGACGATAACTGGAGTAGATAGACGAACAAGGAACGACCAACTACACGTAATGACCCGAAACAAGACGCTTGCCGAGCTATATCAAGAAATAAGAATCAAGTTCTATGAAAAAGCAGGAAATCATGATAATCCCATTATCAGAGCACTAGGGGACTATGATCCACATGAACAAAGGAAGTACAAACGCCCAAGGCTGGAATAAAAAGAGGAGAAAATCAAACACAACATCACAATCTATAAACACTGTTATTTACTAATCAAACATGTATTTCCTTGCAGGTAATCATCCACAAACTCATAATCAATCATACCCATCATTCATTAGATTTATAACTCATAAATTCACTGTATCACCCTCACTCCATGAGGATAAGGGTTAGCGTATGCTGCCTGTAACTCGCAAAGAAATCCAGCCCTTTCGCAGGCAGCCTTGCCTGACGCTTCTGTCAGGTGGGAACGTCCTGAGTCGGGTTACAAAACAATTCAAACCGTGTACTTTGTACAAACAATTTATTGGTACCAAGTAATATGTATTTAAAGCTCATGCAACGAGGATAAGGGTCTGTGAAAACAACCTGTAACTCGCATATCAAATCAGCCAAAGCTTCCTCATCCTGTCAATGTAATTGTTGGCAGGTGGGGTGGTGTCGGCAACAGGGGAAACCCGTATTGTTTTATGGATGTAAAGCATGGGTTTTTCAGGAGAAACACAAGAATAATATGAATGCGATTGGACTCAGATATCTAAGAAATGTATGTGGATAAACTCGCATGGATAGAGTCAGTAATGAATGGGTGCTGAAATAGTGGGTTTTTATAGGTAATCAAATAGGTCAATGTGAAAGAAGTGTAACATGTTGGTTTAGGCATGTTGAGAGAATGAGTGGAGATCAAGTGACGAAGCAAATAGATTAGGGTACGGTGTATGGATCAAAAGGAAGGGGTAGGTCATATAAGTCATGGCTAAATGTTGTGGACGAATGTGTGAAAAAGATAAACATTAAAAGTTGTAAGAATAAATGAGCATACATGACTCGCTGTACGGTTGGTATTGAAGCGAAGAGAGTAATCAAGGTTAGGGACGTGCGGTAATATTTAGTGAGAGTGTATTTAGTACGGAGTTGTTTATTAAGCTATATTCACAGTTTCTTGCCTACCCCGTTAGGGAACAGCGTGATTATTTATGTGTGTACGTATGTAGGTTAGTATAATAGTGCCTTATAGGTAAGTTCTCATTCCATATGTTAGCTTTTAGTGTGTGTGATTTTTTTTCCATCATGGGACTTAATATAATATAGGTCAGTACAAAACCATGTAGCATAAAAAGTGTCATAGATTCATTATTATATCATGTTTTGACATCATGTTTGTCCACGCCTAACTTATATGGACCAATACAATGCAACTGTGTTAGTGAGAAACTCTCTGTAAAAAGTGTATTTGTGAAATAGTAGAAAATGTCATATGACTCAAATAGCATTTCGTCGTAATTTGATCTACATATATTCATATATAGCCTTTGTTCTTTTCAGTCAAACAAACCCAAACCTATTTTGGATCCAGGCACTCACCAACTGTGATGGTTATAAGGGAATAACGAAAAAACTTCCGTTTAAGAGAAAGAAATTCATCCTTTTTGGTTATGATGGAAACTTAACCAATTATCGTCCATTTGACTAAGATACATGAAAAATCAGTCTCATGTAATGTGATTTTCAATTAAAACACGAGTATTTTCAACTCACAAAGAAATACAGTTGATGTATTAATAGAAAATACACATCAGTACGATAAAAGGATTTAGCCGGAAGATGTAGGCCCAAAATACTCTGAACAGTATCATGAAGAATAAGGATTAATAATTGAAGCTAGTTAGGAGTTAAATCCAATATACGAAATCATGCCTCCAAAACGCTATGAAATAAATTTAGTGGAAATAGGTGTGTCACAGACCTACGAGAAAACCATGAAGATTTCTGAGGGAGACCCATGGGCTGCTATCAAAGAAGAAACGTATGCATTTGATAGGAAAATCAACTGGGAATGTATGTCACTACCCTCAGGTAAAAGTGCCATAATTTCAATATTGGTCTTTAAATTAAAACCTACAGCAGACAGAAACATTTCGCGATGCAAATTATGATATATGTGCTAAAGGTTATGAACAGAAGGAAGAGGTCCACTAGAATGACACCTATTCTTCTACGAGGTGAAATCAACGGAACAAAGATTCTACTTGTATTATATTTTGACGATGGATTGATTTTGGCTAGGAACCAAATATTACTATAGCTTGTAATGAATTAACTGAATACAACTTTTGAAGTTAGAATCAGTAGGCTAGGCTATGTTTTGGTTATGGATATAAAACTAAATAATTTTGATTTATCAAGTTAAAATTATACATCAGACCAACTACATTAACTAGATGATCAAATAATTAACATTGAAGATTCCAAGCCAAACAGTGTTCCCGCTGATCTTCACACTCACTTAGGTTCAAGTGAAAGGTAAAATAATTAAGGAATAGAACCTTATTGGATAGTTGTTATCTGCTTAGTGTTTGCTGCAATTGTTAGCCGTACAGATACCACGTATGTAAGGGAAATGTAAGCAAATGTTTAAAAAAAATCATGGATCAAGCCATTGGAATACAGTCAAGCATATTTTAAAGTACCTAAAAGATGCACCCATCAATGATATTGAATTCAAAAAAAGCAAATAACCACATAAATCAATTGGCTCTTCAGACTCTGACTTTGCGAATGACTTGGACACCTGACTCTCGACTACTGGACATCTCTTTCAAATGAGTAACGGTCTTATAACACGGTCCAGTCAACGACAACATACAGTCTCATTATTTACAACCGAAGCAGAGTACATTATCAATTTCAATCAAATAAGTCGTCTGGTTGAAACGTTTACAAAAAGACTCAGGGAAATTAGTGGGAAAATCCACAACTCTATCAACAATAAAAGTGCAATGCATTTGGTCTGTAGCTCAGAATTTCACAAGTGAACCAAACACGTAAATGTGTGTTGCCATTTAATACTTAAGAAGTATTAGAATGGTAAAATTGATATATAAAATGTAGCCTTTAAAGATCAGCTCGCAGTCATTCTAACTAAACCTCTTCCAATTGTTCATTTTCATACAATTCCTACTGCTATGGAAAATGCAAATTTAGAATGCTAAAAAATGCTTCTAATTTATGTTTAATTGAATATAAAGGTTTTTTTTCTTTGTTTTTTTTGGGGGGAAGAGTAATTTATTTAAAACCACTGTGTTTCCAAGCATTGGTGCATGTCCAAAACAAGTATTCATTTAGTGTGAGTATTAAATTATGTTTCAATATCATGGTTGTCTAGGTCTAAGCTCTATGGACCAATACAACGCGAATGTGTTAGTCCACAACTTGTTGGCGCAAATTCATTGCGAACTAGTAGAAACGGTCGTATGACTCAAAAAGCAGTGCGTCGTAATCCGGTCTACATACACTCATAACTAACGTTTGTTATTTTCAGTCATACAAACCAAAACCTCATGCATAAAATATGAATAGTTCCCTTAAAAATTCGCCAAGAAATGCTAAATAATATTTAGCACCACGTCTTACTAACCGTTCGAGTGATACGCTTTAAGTACTAATTACTCTAATGGATTAGGAATTGGGAAGGTTGAATTAGAGGAAGTGAACCCGCATTTGCATGGAGGAAGAGTGGAAAACCATTTAGGAAAAACCACCCCCAGTACACCCGACCGAAATTCGAACCTTGATCTCCCCGTCCTCAGCAGTCGAGCAGCTCAACTCGACTAGCGCGTTAGCCAATTACGCCACCGAGGCGGGTAAGAAATGCTAAAGATCTATATAATATATAGGTGACCTGGCGGTCTAGGGGTAAGGTGTCAGACTTCTGTGCTGGCGGCCGGGGTTAAATCCTCGGTCCCGGCAAAGATTTATCTGATTACCAAACCCTTCCTTCACCTCTGACAAGACATCTTGTGAATGTGGGGAATGCCAGGCCTCCACCGTGGTTCGGATTCCACGTTAAACTGTAGGTCTTTCATTTCATCTCACAATCACCCTACCATTTCACATTAGCGTAAGTGCGTATAAACCGAACGGTTAGTAAGACGCGGTGCTAATAATAATAATAATATATAATATATATAAAAGAAATGCTAAAGATCTATATAATATATATATATATATATTATATAGATCTTTAGCATTTCTTGGCAAATTTTTAAGGGAACTATTCATATTTTATACATGAAGGTTTTGTATGTATATGTATACATATATTAAAGGAAGAATAAATGTATCTGATGATGTTTCACTAAGTTTAAGCTTAAAAAATTAAATCATTTCAATGACTCTATTGAAAAATAAACTAACATGAAATTAAATGTTTTTAGACTAAAACATTACAATTGATAGCCCATCGTGAGGCTCGTAACGTTGCAAAGAGTTAGTGATTTTATATCAATTATTTTAAATCCATTGATTAATCTGATACAAATCGATTTATAAAATATTTTGCAATTAAGTAAATCAGATAAACTAATCACATTTTGCTTACTTGATTCACCTTGTTATGTTAAATCGCATTAAAATATTAGATTGAGCCAAAAGTTTAAACTTTAAATTTGTGCTTATTTTTACCGTCCCTATTTTCTTTAGCGTGATTTCATTTTTATCATCAACTCTTTATCATCAATAACTTATTTATCACGTAGATTCCCAGTATAATGATTTAAAGACAGTATAGTACTGGTAGGTGATAAATATAATACAAATGCAATATGAGCATTATGTTATAGAGTCAAAATTATTTTTGTGTGCATCGCTTCTTACTATACGTTGGGCTATCCAATTATATACTAATGAGATAAGGATTCGGAAGGAAAATTTTACAGTAAATGTAAACAGGATTTGCAAAGAGAGCTTTGGAGACCATTTATGAAAAACACTTTCAATACATCAAGCCAAATTTGAACCTCAATCCCTTCGTCATAAGCAATCGAGTATATTGTGAAAGTGATGACTTAGACCATACAACCACTTGTACGCATATGCAAACTTATAATAAATATTGTTATGGCATATTTCGTGTAGTATTTTAGGGTATTTTGAAGTGAGATGTGAAAACTCTGGAGAGTTTACCTACTATTCTATAGAAGCTGACTGAGAAGAGGAGTTGAGGAATCCAGATAAAAGGGAACAGACGGAGAGAGCATAGCGTGCCGGGACCAAGAGTGAGAGCTATACAGACAGATCAATACCTGGTAGCAAGCAAGCCCTCTCCAGCCTTCAACCCTCCAACCAGCGCCCTAGTTTCCACAGCTTCCCGTCCAATAGCAGCACCATCTACTCACTCATCGTCATTGATTTATGTTGGCTATGCGGATATAGATAACCCTCAGCAATCGGGTGGGACAGGAATTCTAGTGTGTGAATTTAAACTTATTGGACTTTCCATTATATTTATATATGCCCAGGTTACAACTTACCTCTTCTTATTTCTAATTTAAAGTATCAACATTACATTCGGCCTATCAGATATATTATTATTATTATTATTACTAGCACCGCGTCTTACTACCCGTTCGGGTTATACGCACTTACGCTAATATGCAATGGTAGGGTGATTGTGAGATGAAATGAAGGACCTACAGTTTAACGTGGAATCCGAACCACGGTGGAGGCCTGGCATTCCTCACATTCACAAGATGTCTTGTCAGAGGTGAAGGAAGGGTTTGATAATCAGATAAATTTTTGCCGGATCAGATATAAAATCACTGTCCACTATTAATACATTTAAAATAGTTTAAAATAGTTGTTCAATGTAGTGGCCAGTCCAACACTTCAGACATAGCAAAATTACGAATATAAAATTCCTATAAAAGCCATTTTGAGTTATTTTTATGGTAATTAAGGGAAGGTATTTAATATATCAAATGTTTTAAATTGTTTAAGTATTTAGAAACTTACATATTGCACTAGTTAAATAAAGGTGTACCCAGTGATGGTAGAACCAAGGATAGGGGTTTCAAGAGGGGAGTTGGATTTCATGGGGGTAGTAATTTTTGTCCCCTCTATATTAATTTCACTCTCCTCTTAGATTTTAGAATTTGATAAGATAAAAACAATCCAAATAGCTTATAAATCTTAAAGACATTGATTGAACTAAAACTTAAAAACCAAGTGAGGACCGTTTTAAATATATTTTGGAGGCATCAAAATTATTAAAAAATAAACTACGCCAAATAGATGCTATAGGAGAATATTTTTCAAAAACATTCTAGGCCACTCCAATATTGAAGAGGCATCCAATGGTAACAAACATTTTCTGGGGGAGGATCCTAGGAATTCTTTAGGCTAGGGGAGAGGGGACCAGTCTCTCAAAGTCCCTTTTGGGGTGATTGACCTCCTCTCCCTACACCATTAAAGTTCTGCTGTCATTGGCCCAAAATTGATAGTTTTAGAGATGATCTCGTTTTTCTCTAATAAAGTTTGAGGGTTGGAGAAAAGGTTGTCCGAAATTGTACAATTTTCAAATAAATGTAATTAAAACTTGACCAAATGAATTGAAGTCTTTAAAACGTATATATATATAACTTCAAGCTGTTTGAGTGTTGATAGCTATAACCCCATTCTCCTTATCGTATCCCACCCTCTCATTCTTGTTTCTTTTCCGACTTATTTGCTACGTGTTTTCGGAACCACCATTCGAACAGTTTCCAGTTAAAATGTTTTATTTCCTAGTCTCAAAGGACTACCTGCTCCCACATTTCTCCACAAACTTTCTAATACTACCTATTTCCTTTGTCAATATTTCGTCAGAGTCAGCCCAGATTTGTTTATTGAATAATGAACACAATCTCAAGCTATTTAAAAAAAACTTAATGCAATTATCTTAATTGAGTTATATTGATCTTAACATCATTTGTATCTACTATAAAGATCTCTGTGAGAGCATGCTTGATTTAAGTGTTAATCGGTTGTAGACAGTTGGTTATGACACATTGATTTTGAAAGTAGTCATATAAAGAAAGTCGTGAGTGATGGTGTTAAGTGGCGTCTTCCCAAGAAGTTTGAAATGATAGTGGTGCTCATAGACAGTTATTCTTGGGCAGTTACCGTGACTGTTTAAGAAGTTGTGTTTTTGTGTGCCATTAATAGTACTAGCAGACGTTATAATTTACCAGATGGGATTCCACCCAAGATTCCGATGCAAGGAGATAGTGTTGTGCCGAAAGTAATACAATGTCATTCTCTCAAACATCCGTCACAATGACGTACATTGTCAGCAAGATGCATAATTGTACAGTCATTTTTATTACTAATAAAATCCATTCTAACAACCAATATGTTTTACAAATTTATCAATCAGGTGCCCCGGCACCCTTCAATCTGCCTTATCCTAGCCATCCTGGGAACGAGTAAATAGGTCGGGGTGGTCTCATTAAACATTAGAATATTTGTATACTCATATTTTCTTAGGGAGTTTGAACCCACAAACCCCCTATGGCTACGGCCTTTTACTTGTTTGAATATAATTATATTGGTTCTGTTTTTTTTAAGACTCAAAAAATCACGCCCAAATAATTTCGTCCTCAATGTATCTATAAAGATTTTTTCTGATTTTGATTTCAACCAAGACTTAAACTTCCAGTTTGTCCAAATTATTCTTGCAGGGTAAGGATGGGACCTGGTTATCTCAGTGGAATAAGTGCACTAAGACAAAAACCTCTTTGAACAATAAATGCATATATATATATATATATAAGGTATCCAGGAGCGCACTAGTGAGAAGGGGGTCAGGTTTTGTAGCCCTCCTCCATGTGGCCTACGTTAAAAACTTAAAATAATATTATTATCTAGATTTATGTGACTTTGGACTTCATATGTGGCCTTAAGTAGGTAATTATATGATAATTTTCAGAGTAAAATATTTTCTGACCAGTGGTCAGGTGGTCTAAGGTGCAGTACTGATAATAAACCATATAAGATACAATAGATTATCCTATTAACATTACAAATAGGCGATACCCGAATTGAAGTCTTCAGACTCATAATACATAAACAATCTAAAATACTGTTTGCACACCCTCTGTTTTCACATATTCTGAACGCGAGGTTTCATATTTATGGTTTGTATTATGGCTTAGTAACCTGCATAGGTAATATTACAGTCAAAGTCGTCGGGCTCTTTCTTGATACTTAGAAAAGTAAATATATGAGTTGCACTTTTGTTAGTTTCCCTAAGTAGTTATACCAAGATTCAGACATTAACATTCCTACGTTTGGAAGCTATCCACATCGGTGAAAAATCTTTTTTAAGATGTGGGCACATAATATTTAAAGCAAAAACTCAGGTAGCGCTAAAAAATTAGGCCCATTACAAGTTTCATCTTCCTATGTTACTGTGGTTTTGGAAATCTTGTGACTAAAAACCCACAAAAACACAAATACACAAACGCACACTCGGTTTTATCTGTATGATGAATGAAGCTCATTTTATAGTCCTAATATAAACCACATTTATCCATGATTAAATTTCGTGTATGATAGAATATGATCAAGGTATTAATTAAGTATGTAGTTAAACTAAATCAAATAAGAAAAAAGGCAGCCTTTCCTTCTTAAAGTAGCCTACATGAGACTGGTAGTGTGTGTTGCCGAGACAAACGTACATTTTAAGTTGTGAATATATGTTTATTACACCCTCCTGACTTTTGTCAGCCATCCAGTCGGTCGTTTTTGATATTTAATGTCCAGTCATATAAAGTAAACATCCTTGTGTCTCCAGGGGAATATCGCTCCCATTGAATTAAAAATAGATATATTGTTGACAAGTTTACATATAAGCTAATCGCATTGGTTTTAATTATATCTATAATTGAAGCACCCTTAATCTTAAAATATCTTGGATGTATGTTAAACGCAGAAAATATCTGTATTCTTTTTTTTATAATGTATTATTTGTTGTAGGGTATTTCGGCACCCTTTTATTTTAATTTTGCTTCGCATATGAATGGGGTCAATCCTGCAGTCCTGATAGCCACCATAAGGACTCCGGTTTCGAAAACGTAAGGCGGAAAGAGAAAAGGAATAAGTGAAGAGAAAAGGGCCCCTCTTAAACTTATACACCGCAATAATGAAAAATAGCAAGTAACAGAACATGAAAGTTCGAATGTTGAATATTTTCACAATCAGGAAGATGGTAAAGTTAATATAGCAGTTAAAGGCCTAAATCAAGATATTATGGCTCATAGCTAGCGTGTAGAGTCAGTAAAGAACACTAATAAAGAAAGTCAAACGTTTTAACTGCTGATTTTAACCGCACTACATAGTCAAGGACAAGTGCTGATGCATCACTTGATTTGTTTATCATAAATCATTTGCCAAAGTAGGTGCTTAATTTTTCTTACCATAGGATAAAGAAAGACAACATTTTGACCTACTTCGATATTTCACTATCCATAGATTATGTCTGTTGTTTCTGTTGCAAGCTATTTACTAATGCTACTTCTAACAAAGTCAGTATATTAACTGTAAAGGGTAGTAAGTATAAGCACAGCAGAACAACACGGATAGTGTCGAATGAGAAAACATATAACAATGTCGATAACCACTACAAATGAAAGGAATTAAAACTTAGGATAAAAGACGGCTCAACAAAAGACTATGAAAATGAAGCACTTATTGAAAATAAGATAAATATGGGCATGGAGTTTTAGAAAGATTGACCATTTTTATAAGATTCCAAGAAGTGCAGAATCTTTCCTTATTGAATTTAATGCGTGCTCATCAAAATGGAGAATTTAAAAAAAAAAATATTTGAATTATTAGCGCCATTTGACTATTTTATTGATGAACATATAATCATAATAAATTATAAAGAATTTAGTGAGTATTCACTTGGTTAGACATTAAGAATGAGCTAATTCAGATATTAGTAAAAGCAATCAAAGTTAAGATGGTAAAACAAAGTCATAAATTGGTTTTATCATTACTGACCATGTATTAGGTTAACGGGTGAGACACGTTAAAGTGCTACTAGGCGAACACATGGAAAGTGAACACTACCTGATGTTAACAACTCTACAAGACGTGAAAATATTTGAAGTAACGGAAAAATGGAAATCCAAAATCAAGACCAGGAAATTCGAGGATCAGGAGATGAAAGAAAGTTATCAATCAGAAATCAGAATACGATTACCAAAATACGAGATGAAAGGAAGAGAGAAAGAATGGTCTTGATTTAAAAAAATTCTAGTCAATGCAGCTGAAAACTAGTGGGTATAATTGTGTTGCAGATACGAAAAAAAGGAAACACACTGGGGAGATGATGACATAAAAAATGCCATAAAACAAATAAACAACGCAAATAAAATGAGAGCTAAGGAAAAACGAAAATTTTGAACGGAGATGAAAACAAAATTCTACACATAAAATCCAAATAAAGATAACAAAAATTAAAAGTCAATAATACGATCAAGACCTAAAATAAAAATGTTGGGGGAATTTCACAAACAAGATGGGAAAAGATTTGAATGGGAATATGTAAATGCTTTACAAAATAGACGAGTAAAAACTAAAAGGAACGAGTGGGACAGTAAATGCTAGAGAGTAAGTAAACGGGAGCAATGTAAGATGACCTAAAGAAATAATAATTTAGGGCCGCCTTATGTAGATGACTAAACCAAAAGTGGAAAAAGAAAAATACGGTTTTCGAGGAATCCTATCCACGATCAGTTTGATATTTGCCATAATAATGACGATGAAGAAAATATGGGAAGTGGAAGAAGATCTCCCTCTCTTATCATTTAATATAGAAAAGGTCTATGATAGTGTAACGCGCCATAAGATCTGGGTGTCTCAATAAATTCATTGTGCCTGAACCATTTATCAGGAAAGTGCAGCTGCTCTACAAACAGTGTCATAGCTGTATACGAGTGGGGGATGGAAACTAAAGGTGGTTTTTACCACTACAAGAGGGGCACAGCAAGGAAGTGCTCTGTCAACTCTTCGGTTCATCGTCATCATGGACCAAATCATGTAAAGATTAAAAAATGTTAACCTTCAGATGATTTGACAACATTTGTTTTCGCTGATTTGTGGAAAGAAGTAATAAGAGGTGAAGGAGAAACTTGAACAATGTAACAGTGAGTTTAATATTTTTGATCAAAAAATTAGCAGGAATAGGACTGTCTTGATGGGGGTCAGCAGACAAAAGATTGAAATAAACATCTGCCTGGATGAAGTTAAGGCGGAAGCGGTGGAACCGTTTCAACATCTGAGAGATTTAATATTTCCTGATCCAAGCGCCTGCATAAAATACACTAACTTAATCCAAAAAGGATCACATTTTTATCACCAAGTGCAAAATTTACTCTGGAATGCGAAAGTGCGCTTCAAACAGACACTCTACAACCATTATTTCATCTCAGTAGCACTTACAGCTTGTAAATGTGCGCGTTATCTAAAATAGAAGAAAGCCATATACAAGCTTCGGAAATGAAATTTCTCAGCACATTGATGGAAATGACTAAGAGGGACAGAATAAGAAATGATTTTATAGGAATTCGGACTAAAGTAACATAACCCTTATGTGAAAAACTAGCCAAATCAAGAATGAAATGGTTCAGGCATGTAAAGAGAATGAAGATTGGAAAAGTGGTGAGGAAGCTTATGGAAAACCGATAAGGAGACTAAAACGAAAAGAATAGATGTTGTAAAGGAAGACATCCAGAAGATGGATGACTGAAGGTCTATAAATGATGAAGAACTTTATCTAGATAGAAAGAAATGGAAGAAACTCACAAATTGTAACCAGTTCGCTGGAACAATAAACTGATAATGATGATATGAATACGTATTATTGGCATCGGGTGTTCATTTTCACATCCCACAGCAGGGAACATTAAATAACATGTTTCCAATGCCGTTCCAATAGATGAATAAACCGGAGTTTATTTAAGGCTGAGCTACCTACAAATGAATAGTTCTAAATAAACATGTTTATTTAAAAAAATGCAATGATAAAATACTTTTAACTTATATTTATTTGAGTAGCTTATTTGGGTATCTATCCTGTTGTAATTTTCAAACCAGGCTAGAGAGAGTTAGGAAAATAATTTCGTTTAAATGTTTCAATTTCATTGCAATTTAAATGAGAAAACAATAATTGTGCATGGATTTATTTCATTTATTTTTTAATTCAAGATTAATTGTCTGTATATAACTCATCATTTAATTAATTATTTATTCTTATTTTAAAATGTATTTCTAAATTCGAGATGGGTTCAATTATTACGATGATATTGAACTATAGCGACTCCCAAGTAGACACAATAGTAAAAATAAATGGTTTTAAATAATGCTCCTTATACAAATAATTATTAATTATTATAGTAGAGACTAGGTGCCACCAGTGTGATCGTTACTCATATAAAAGCTAGTGTCGTTTTGCGACAGTAGCTCAAATTACTGTATCGTAATCTTAAGGCAGTGTAGCTAACGAGTATGACGGCTGACCTTCTTGAGTCAATAATTCATGTAAATATCTTGGAAATAAATGGTACGGATCTCCGCACAGACTTTCTCACTCTATTGTTTAAAAACTGAGATATTTACTTAAAACTCGTAATATATATGAATGGAAATAATATACATTATAAAACCCAATAATAAATTGCACTGTACTTATGTAAAACATTTTTTAACTCCTGGTTTTAAATTTTATAATTTTAATTTAGAGAATTAATTTCCTCATTTGTATGTTTGGACCCATAAAAAAGATCGATATTGGGTCAACAAGGGTCAACACTTCGTATTAAAATTTAAACTCTCGACTAAAATTTTCTACATTTTATTAGGAGTGGCACATCTTCAGATCATCGCATTGATATTAAATTCCTCATTTATAAATTTCGACCAATAAAAAATGTAGTTATTGACAATTGAGTCTAAAATAGAGATAGATCATTGTTGTACCAACATCTCTCCTAAGAGGTTTAAAGTTAAATAACATGAACTATTTGAGAAACTTACTTATATTTAATTACTCTGTGGCATTGGGGAATTATTGCGTTAAAACTTAAATAGTATTTTTTTACAACTCAAGCTCACAAAATTGTTTCAATATATTTGCAAATATCTCAGAAACCATTGGTTCTCTAAAAATATATTTCAATCAAAATTTTTATTTTAAATAATACTACAATAATTTTGCAATGATATGTTATTTAGTATATCAAATAGTTGCGGAGATAAGGTATTTTCCGCTTCTGTAAAGTACTAATAAATTCATGTTTATAGGAAAATGAAAATAGCCATTTTATTTGTGATCTTAATCAACGCCTAGATACAATTTTAATCAAAATCATTGGACCAAATTTTGAGAAAATCGATATTTTTCTCTTTTCGCTTTTTATTAATCAATTCTTTAGTGTACGGTTAAACAGAGACACAAACTGACGGCATCGCAAAATCAAATTTTTAGGGTTCGGGGGTCATGAGACGTCGACATCCATCAACATTTCACGTTAGATTTTTTTACGGTCAGACTAGTTTTCGGAAAGTTAATATAGATAAATATGTTTTTGCGTATAGCTTGAAAGTTATTGGTTTTATAAAAATATGTTTCAAATAAAATATTTGTATCATAAATATCCATACATATTTGCAATGATAAATAATTTCATATCTCTAATAGTTACGGAGATACGATAAAAAAAAATTACACATCATACCGGAACCCTTTATTCATTTTGCCAAAATATTGAAATAATCTATTTTGTTCGGAATATTTATAAATGTTTAGAAATGAAATTTATTCAAAATCGTTATAGCTGATTCTGAGAAAATCGACTTTTTCTCGTTTTGTCCTTCAGTAAACTACACTTAATTTTAGGGTTGAATATCCAATTCCTAAAACTCCTCAGGGTAGCCCGATGAAAATCCTAGATACCAAGTCTTATCCCGATTAGTAAAATAGTTTAAGCTCTAATCCGAGGTACAGACAGACAGACAGACGGAAGTTCAAAAAAAACTTTTTTGGATTCAGGGCGTCATAAAACGTCAACATTCATCAAAATGTTGAATGCGACTTTTTTGACGATCACAATACTTTCTCTACCTGTAAGATAGCGAGAAAGTAAAACTACTATGTGCATAAGGGTATCAAGGGTCTATGTCTGCTGCTAGACAAATTATGTATTAAAATTTTAACATCTTAAAAATATTACCTTTAATAACTAAAATATTCATACATTCTTAACTTCTGTGTGAATTGATAGTACTTAAATGTATATCAGTATTTTTTGAGTATTACATTTTTTAAACATATAAAACCTTAAGACTTTGGCCCTTATTGATCCAAGGCAATCACGCCCATATTATACCAATTAATCTGTACTTATACATTCGTTCACTCTTTTTCCAATTCCTGAACAGTGATCACTCACTGTACGTTGTTGGGATAAGTGTATAGTTGATTCAGAATATGAAAAAATACTCTACATTGAATTTTTAATCCAGTATTATAGTAAATTAAAAGAAACATTCTTGCACATATCATGAATAGTTATTTTATATAAAATGTGGTTTTAGCATTGTTTGGGGACGTTCTCAGCATTTTTTTTTATTTTCCATATTTTCTTTAACATCATAAGATTTTATTCTACCTAGATTAGAAAATAAGTTTGATTTAAAAAAAAAAATTAATTAGCTAAATTTTTGAAATTCAAAGTGTTAACATATGTTATTTTTATTTACTTGTTAATTGTGATTTTTTTAAGGGACACGTTTTGTACTCTTGTTTCATAAGTAATGTATCGAATCTCAAACAAATGATCAAAATTTAAATAGATATAATACTTTTTTTCACTTGGACGGGATTCAAAGGAATGTGTAAATTTTTGGGTGGACATTTGTTTATATAACAATACTTATAATTTTGAATAGCAAATTTGTGAAATCAGTATGGCTCAATGGAAGAAAGAAGAGGAAAGTAAACTCAAGGATAAACATAATTATTTAAATGCTTTCCATAAAAGGTAAGTTATTTAGTGGTACACGTTTCATAATAGTGCAATGCGGGGGAAGATAAAATCACTGGGATGTCAACCCCAATCGATACCTTCCTATTTCTGTAGAAATAAATCAAAATTAAGGTAAAAAATATATATCCATATAGCAATGTAGCCATTATTCTTATGTTAAATATATTATGGTTGTTAAACCACTTAAAACAAGTTAAAGGTTATTAACACTTGGTACATCATTTATAACATGTTCAAAATCTCTTGTACTCAAACCAAATTCACATCACGCTATTACTAAGAAAATTCAACCTTACTAGATATCTAACCGGCCAAATTACTATAGTTGATTAATTTACACATTTAGGCATAGTTTCTTAGCGATCTTGACCAAAACATGGACCCGATGATAAAGTAAAATATAATTCAAACAAATAATGTTCATATCTACTAATTGGATGAAAATTCAAGTGCCTCTCGGAGGTGACTTCTACTCATGTTCTAGATGGTAAAAGAGTTATTTTATGTTTGTTTCAATCTAAACTCTATTATTTTAGCGGTCACAAGACCTAAATATTATTGCTGCTTGTCAAAAAAACTCTATGTTTTTGTCAATAAAAAACTAGTAAGAAACTGTTATTATTTTAAAAAAACCTGGTTTAAGATAAGGTGTCAAGTTCACACACACACACACACACACACACACGTACACAAATCATTTAGGACTTACAATAATTTATTGTTTGTAAGAATATGTGACTGGCTGTTTAGAATACTAGCTGTATATGAAGTTGTTAAAGAAAATCTTACAATAAACTATTTGTAAACATTACTATTTATTATTTGTAAGAATATGTGACTGGATTTTTAGAGTATTAGCTGTATATGAAGTTGTTAAAGAAAATCTTACAATAAACTATTTGTAAACTCACTATTTATTATTTGTAAGAATATGTGAATGGCTGTTTAGAATATTAGCTGTATATGAAGTTGTTAAAGAAAGTCTTGTAATAAACTATTTTTAAACTCTACTATTAATTATTTGTGAGAATATGCGACTGACTGTTTAGAATATTCATCAGATTGTTAAAAATGCCTTACAATATCTTATTTGTAAACTCTACTATAATTACAGTCTCCCTGAGGGTTCAACAGTTCCAATTCCTAATCCGTTAGCCACGGTGCTAAAATGTGTGTACGCAACCAGAACCCTTAAAGTCATTTTGATGAAAAGTTGAGAGTATCCATTTGGTTTGTATTATTGATCAAAGCTAGAAAGGAAATCTAATCAATATAGTTTCAGCCAATTTTGATAAGATTTTTTTCTTTCCGCCCTTAAGGAAACTACTTTTAATTTTAGGGTTGGATATCCAATTCCAAAAATTTCTCTAGGTAAACCTATGAAAACCTTATGTACCAAGTTTTATCCCAATCGGTAAAATAGTTTCGACTCTAGTCCGAGGTACAGACTGACAGACAGATGGACAGACAAGCAAACGGCATTGTGAAAACCACTTTTTAGGGATCGGGGGGTCATGAGACGTCGACATCCATTAAAATCTTGAGTTCAATTTTTGTGACGATCACAATACTTGCTCTGCCTGTAAGGTAGCGAGAAAGTACAAATATATATATTGGGTCCCCTGGGTCAACACTTCGTATAAGAATGTTGACTTCTAATTTAAAAGTTACAACATTTTATTAGGTGTTGCACATCTTATGGTTATTGAATTGCTATTAAATTCCTCATTTATAAATTTTGACCAATAAAATAGGTAATATCGACTATTGAATCTAAAATGATAGAGAAAGATAATTGTTTTACAAACATTTCTCCTAATAGATTGAAAGAAAGCGAACACACACTTTTTGAGAAACTTACTCATTTCTTACTCTATCGCATTATAGAATTATTACGTTATAACTTAAGTAGTATCTCTTTACAGCTAAAGATCACAAAATTTTATTAATATATTTGCCAATATCTCAGAAACTGTTGGTTTAATAAAAATATATTTCATATAAAAGTTTTTCTATTTTTAATAGTACTACAATTTTGCAATGATAATTTAGTATCTCAAACAGTTGCGGGGAAACTGAAATTTCGGTTTCTGTGAGGTACCCTTAAAATCATATTCATGGGAAAATGAAAATAGCCAGTTTATTTAAATTCTTAATTAACGCCTAGATAACGAATTTTAATCAAAATGTTAGAGCCGATTTTGAGAGAATCGATTTTTTCTCTTTCCACTTTTTACTAAACAACTTTTAATTTTGGGATGATACGGACACACAGACTGACGGCATTGCAAATACAACATTTTAGAGCTCGCGGGATCATGATACGCCTACATCCATAAACGTTTCAGGTTAGATTATTTTTTACGGTCGCAATACTTTTTGTGTTCAAAAAGTTAAAAAATATATATATTTGCATATAGTTTGATAGTTATTGGTTTTATAAAAATATGTTTCGAATAAAATATTTGTATCATAAATAGTAGATAAACATATTTGCAACTGTAAGTAATTTCATATCTTAAATAGTTTCGGAAATATGATTTTAAAAAATAATTTACACATCAGACCGGAGCCCTTAAAGTAATTTTGCCGAGATATTGAGAACAACCATTTTATTTGGAATATTTATAAATATTTTGAAATGAAATTTAATCAAAATAATTAGAGCCGATTTTGAGAAACTCCTGTTTTTTTCTTTTTTCCCTTCTGTAAACTACCCTTAATTTTAGGGTTAGATATCCAATTCCAAAAACCCCTCGGGGCAACCCTATGAATACCCTAGATACCTAGTTTTAGCCCAATTGTTTAAACAGTTTAGGCTCTAGTCAGAGGTAAAGACATACGGACAGCTGTAAATTCAAAAAGCACTTTTTGGATTCGGGGTTACATGAAACGTCGAGATTCATCAAAATCTCGAGTTTGATTTTTTTTTTTTAAGATCACAATACTTTCTCTTCTTGTAAGAAAGCGAGAAAGTAAAAAATATGAGGTAAGACCACTCCAGATAGATTCTAGAGAAGTATAATATCCACAAATATTCCGGACAAAATACCTCTCTAACAGCAGTATCTACTTGACTGACGTTTGTCAAGGGAAGGGCTCCCGGAATTAGTTAGGTTTGGGGGAAAGGGGTAAAATCCCTCAAAACTCCTTTTTGGTTATTCGCCCCTTTTCCCCACCTCTACTACACACATAATGTTACACCACCATTGAACCAGCCTGGATAGTTCTAGAGATGATTTCATCTTTCTAAAGTTAAATATTTTATAAAATTGCACACTATTTAAATAAAGACATTTCCAACTTGAACAAATGTATTGAGAACATTGAGAACATTTATAATTATTTTCTGACTCACAGAGGTATCGAAAATGGTGACAAATGGCAGTGAGGTGGATGAGGAGGGGAGGTTGGGACTGTTTATGCCCTGACCTGGGTAGTTGGCAAGCTATTCCGACAACACTGCTTAAGAGTTGGATTCAGATAGGAAGAAGAAATTTCTACAATTACAAAAGTAACTTAAAACGGTTTCCACATAGGTGTCCATACGTTAAGTCATGTGATCTGAAGCATTCACATTTGATAGGTATTATCAATACATATAAAATAACACTCTAATAAAGTAAAATGTTATAAATCTTTACCTCAATAAAATGTGTGTGTATTTTCTAAAAGGCTTTTCTTATAAAAACAAAGGCAGATAAAATGGTTTTGTCCATTTAGTGGAATTCATAGTGCTAAATAATTATAATACAAAATTTAATATCCAGGATAAGTAAGCCAACATAGCCTACACAATACCTTAATTAACACTACAGTAGCCCCGTGGCTTCTTTGGTGCTGACTGACAGCTCACAGCTGACTTCTGACAGTCAACATTAAGTATATACCTAAATTTTGACCGTCAGAAGTGAAAGCTGCTAAACACATGTTTTTTCAGATCATTTGGTTCGGTGCAGGGATACATAATTTGACCTGGTAGCTTTTCAAAGCCATCAGTCAGCACCAAAGAAGCCGTGGGGCTACTGTAGTCTACAATACACACTAAACTCACAAAACTAAAAGCATTCACACGTCACAGTATTTACAACATGTACAGTACTTATCTCCAGGCAGGCTGATCTCAAACTTCCGCTATTTATATTTTCGCAAACTGAAGCCAGTTGGGGTTGTATAGTTCATCCCCCTTCCCTCTAGTTATCCTATCACCACTTTATGCTTTTTCTTTCTTTATAGATTAATTTACGACCCATTTGAATAATTTCAAATTGCAAGATTTTGTTCTTCCTAATCTCAAAAACTTAATGTCCTTTCGCAAAGAATACTATTGAAAAGTCACCCTTTCATACGAGAGCCACTTGGTTATTTCAGTCCTATGAATGGTGTGGAAGAAGGTACGAAGGTCATTGTTATATTATATTTTAAAATATGGAATTGGGATTTTTATTAATAACTTCATTTTTATTAATGCATTTGTTTTTAGGTATACTCTACTTTTAAAATTTGATGAAAATGTAGTGAAATAATATGCAGGCTAAACGAATTTTTTATAAACTTATTTTAGTGACTTAAAAACACTAAAAAAATATAAGAATGCTTAAAAAAAAGGCAAAATTTTAATATAATGTTAACAACTTATACAAACTCGCAAAATAACAAGAAAAAATAGTGAAATAATCCTAGCAAATTATATTTTATATTTGTTTGTACATATTTAAATATATATAGTAAGGGCGTGTGGATCAAAAGGAAGGGTTAGACAATCTAAAACATGACTAAATGTTGTAGATGAATGTATGAAAAGGGAAAACATTAAGAGTTATAAAAATAAAAGAGCATGTCAGTGTATAGAATTTGTAGAAGTGAAGGAAGTCTTAAAGTATGGAGAATGGTGGATAAAAAGTGTGAGGAAGTATTAAGGCATGGAGTTTTTGTGTGTTTATTTAGCTATATGCACAGTTTCTTGCCTACCCCGTAAGGGACCAGCGTATTTAGCTAGGTAGGTATGTAATTTTATAAATACAAGCTTAAGTATGCTGAAGTGGTCTTTTATGGATTTATTCATAAATTAATTATAAAAGTTTCATTGTTGAGCTTTTTTATCTTTATTTTTTATGTTTTTTAATTAATTTTGAATTGTTTTTCATTTACTTTAAACATTTATATTTTCCCTTAATTAATTATTTATTAACAGAAAATAGAATATGTCTTGAAAACGTGATTGATACACATGCACTGCATAAAGATCTTAAATGTAAACATTTCATGTGTTAATTATTTCAAAAATGTCCGTGGATACTGTGATGGTCAATATTCAATATTAGTTTGAGCCAAAATAAGTGCTATACGGGCTTGTACTAAAGTTATCAGGTTACCCATATAGAAAATAAAACTATTATAACATTAGTGAATCGACACAATATGTGTCTCGCGTGAAAGCTCTCATTCAACTGTATGTGTTTTCTCTTGCTCGTACACAGATTCTGTGGCGGACCACAGGCAGTGAGAAAACACAGAAATTCTGTGTCGCACCACTTGCCGGATAAGGAATCTGTGTCATGCTGCCTATGAAAAGTTCAATTTACTCCGATGTGTTTGCTGATTTGCCAGAGCATAGCGCCTCATTGTGGCACCACACTATTTCTTGAAAGTGTCCCGTGTGAAAGGGCTCTTACCCACTTACATAGATATCCTTAAATTTCCTAATAAAGTATTTTTACTTTGTTTCCTTTAATTTATCCAGCTTCCTTGTCTGACTAATGAACACAATCACAAAGTATTTAAAAAAAGTACATAAACATTATGATGGTAGCGACTAGCTATATTCATATTTTATTGCTTTGTTTGGAACGTAAATAAGGCAGTTTTTTTAACTTTCAGGGGGAAAGGGGGGTTGAACCCCAACCTCCTTCCCTGGATACGGCCTTAGATGTAACTCTTTTAATAGTGCCTTCTCTACTTAGTTTAAAGAACATCTTGGAGAGATACAATATGCTACAAGAATTGACAGCAAAATATTTCTTCTAGATCTAGCAGCAGTAAATAATTTGAACACCCCAACTCTTCTAAGCTCCCCCATACAACACACCCTTGCTCTGACCGACTCATAACAAATCTCTATCATCACACTAGCTGCCTCGTTGAAAAGCTATGACCTGATGAAGCGGGCGTGTCTTGGTATCAAAGGGGACCAAACCACAACCAACAACGAGACTGTTCGTGGGATTTACGGAACATTCTACAGCCTTTTGGCCAGCTGTAGGACACGATTTCCCTACCCAAAGAACCTCTAGTAATTTCGACTAGACGATTGAAAGGCACGTCCCATCCGGCCACATTGAGCGTCATGGAGATGGCTTGCGATACCTCCCTTAACAACGCGATTACCCTTAGTTCTCCCACTCTTTAGATTCCTAACTTTCCTTCTTTGGGATGCAAGACAATATAAATGTACCAGGAGTGGCTATTAAAAGACTACTCTTGGTGGGACACTACATATAGGAGGTGCCAAGTTATTAGTGGAATTTTTTTTTAATGCAAGTTAAATGGTACAATTTTAACTTTATTTTCAGTTTTCCCAAAATTCTAATTTTACCTTATTCATTATCGTCACTGTGTATTTGGAAATTATAACTTTAAATAACCATTTGAAGCTTTCAAGTGTTTGTAAAGCAACGAGAATGCCCGTATGGGACCTAGAATAATTTTACTAATAGAAAATCATTATAGAGAATCCGAATGACCAATTATGGGATACTTGTATAGTGAATGTTAAACTTAATATATTTGCATTTAAAAATAAATACATAGTTTTTTTTACCATCTGAAGTATTTTGTACACATGTACTGTACGGTAATGACTACTTTATTAAATACTTGTGACAATTTTAAGATGTTGGAACCATTTGTCATCTGTAAATATTTATACTTGTTATTCCTTTCGTAAATTATTTGAAATCTTAAGAGGTTGTTTTCATTATTCACTATGGAGAGACTTCTGATTTATGTTTGAATAATTAAATATTTATGGGATAATTAACTTTGTGCTTTTTGACTCTCATTTGACTGAGATAAATCTCGTGGGATCGTGCGTGCCCTTTTCATGGAGATAATATATTATTCAGAGCTGTGATAGATGGCTGTTACTTGTGAATTTGAAAGGAGATTACTGTTTATGATAAGTTATCATTGTACATTCTTGTCCATGGGAAAGATAGCTGATTGTTGCTAGTATTTACATTCGATATCTAATGGTATTGCTTGTAAGCACCTCTGATAGTTTAAGTATTGATAAATTATTTAAATTTTAAATTATTACTTACTAAATAATAATTTAAACTTTATATTATTATTTACCAAATAGCTTGAGTGATCTGTTGTATTATATTTAAATGTATGTAAAAGTCTCCTTCTTTAACAAAGTTACTAGATTTGGAAGTTATTGAATACTTCTAATAGTTAGAGAGTCATTGACTTGTTAATTATATTTAAATAATCAAATCTCTATTTTTGTTTTAATAACGCTTATTCTTGAAAATTAAATAAATAAATATTTTTGTATATTTGATATTTGCTTTAACCCAATTATTTGGGGAATCCATACCTTATCGTTGTATTATCTAGTATCTTGCCATTTTTAGTATTTCTCTAAATTGATTATGTTAGCATGTTACGCTTTGTCCAAATAATAGAAAAGGAATGTTTCAATCTGCCATTGATAACAATGAGGAACAAGAATTTTGTTGCATTCATACGAGCACTAATTCTTACCTAATTAGTGTATGCTGAATTTAAATCTGAATTTATTTATTCTCCGTAAGTTCTATTTTTATTTATTAAATTTAGGTGACCTGGCGGTCTAGGGGTAAGGTGTCAGACTTATATGCTGGCAGCCGGGGCTCAATCCCCGGTCCCGGCATAAATTTATCTGATTACCAAACCCTTCCTTCACCTCTGACAAGACATCTTGTGAATGTGGAGAATGCCAGGCCTCCACCGTGGTTCGGATTCCACGTTAAACTGTAGGTCCTCCATTTCATCTCACAGTCACCCTACCATTACACATTAGCGTAAGTCCGTATAACCCGAACGGGTAGTAAGACACGGTGCTAATAATAATAATAATTTATTAAATTTAATATTTTCATTTTTAGTCAAATGTTGATGGCTCTCGCATGATGACATGGTCTATCTGAGGAATTAATGGAAATGAATCTTAAAATATGGCATAAACCACCGTTTTGGAAAACATATAGTCTTTAAGTGCTCACAGAAACGTGTAAGTACATCACAGCATGCATTGATTTTTTTTTTTTAACTTTTTCTCGGAAGTATAGGTGTCGTCGCTCTTGTAAAATCTGAAAGATGTATCCATTATAGTCAAATATGAGTATGCACTAATGCTTTTTACTTTAAATTAACATATATTTCAACATAAAGATGATAGTTTATTAAGAACAACTGATAAGAATGGAATGCAAAGTTAAAATAGGTCCTGTCAAGCAAGAATTTGCACTTGTAGCTCTGGCCTTTGTGAAACTTATCAGGGAAATCTGATTTGATGCTCCAGCAGTAGTCTGTCATCATAATTTTGTCCCATTGCCCTCTATAGCGCTCTTCCATCGTTATGAGGTCTTGATGGAAGTGCTCTCCCTGTTCATCACTAACAGCACCAAGGTTATCGGGGAATTGATCAAGGTGAACTTTCAGGAAATGGAGCTTGACACTCATGTTGCACCAAAGATCATGAAAATCCAACCGCATTCTAATAATGGCTACCTCATAATTATCTACATTTTTGATACCAGTAAAATTTGGTATAACTGTCATAAAAGACAGTCATGATGGCTTCCTCTTCCTGGCAAATTTCTCATCACGTACAAGGGTACGAATTTGACGTCTATCGAACACACCTGCTTTGATCTTCTCGAATGACAAAGTGTAATATAATGCGCACCTTAAGGTGTACTAAGTGAATAAGTCAAGCCACCAGGTAATTGATAATAATTAATACAATTATTAAAGGTGTATTTAATAATATTTAAACGTAACACAAGACGGTGTGACTAAGGTATCATTAGGTATAGGTAGTAACTAAGTTAAGTTAATATAAACTATAGCTATATTTGGGGCTAAGCGACTGGAAAGACAGCCCCTAATCAAAGTGTGCAGATAGGTCCATTAAGAGTAAACATTAGAAACTAACAGGGTCACATGTTGTCCCCTGATACTCCAAAAGTCCACGGTTACACCACTTGTAAGGTGTGGAATGGAAATTCTATAAACAAACAAGAGGGCTATATAAACCCTGTAAATTGAGCCCTCACTCCTTCTCTCTTACTGATAGCTCTCGGGCTGGTAACTCTCTGGCGGGTAGCAGAGAGGTTTTGAACATAGTTATTTTATTCTGGATTCCTTTTTGAAGAGACTTGTACTTTATAATCTATAAATAGTTAATCTATCATATTATATCGTACGAGTTTATCTTCCAACTCTAAGCTTCGAGGTTCCTATCAAGGATTTGGAGCTGCAGATAATCAAACGTTGTTATCCTCTAGTTCCTGGAAATGATCACTCCGGGATACAACAAAAGCAGGAATAACAGAAACTATATGTTAAAAACATCCACCATCAGTACTTGATGCCTTCACAAACCGTTTAATCAATCCGAGTTTGATGTGGATTGGGGTGAAAATAATTTTGTCAATGCTGATTATTGGGTCATTCACAATTTTTGGCATGCATCTTCTAGAGTTTCACGAATGTACCACTCCCTTTGATTCCAGTGTTTCTCTCCCGCTTGGATGTCCCACATGCAGAGTTAGCATGGAGACTTCGTGAATCCTCTCTGTTGTCCAAGGAGGAAGCTGGCCATTTTCAGGTTCACACAAATGATCCAGTTGTGCTCGTGATATTTGAGTAAGTCTATGATCAGTTTTATGTTGTTGTGTTCTTCTGGAACCACTCCATAAACGTTACCATTTTGCAAGATAACACATTTGAGTCTGTGCTCTAAGCTGCCTAGAAATAATTGACATTCTGTTAGGCTATACGCGGTAACACCTAATTGCCTGAGAAGATCTGGGATATTGTGCTAGTAAACTAAGAAAAACAGGGGTTATTTTTAGTAAAACAGATGACTCTTTAGAATCCAAATTTAACAATAAAGATAAAGAACATGTATGTTTGTAAAATGTTAACCTAAATAATCTACGGTTAAGGTAGATCTAAGCCTAGTTCTCAAGATATCCGTAGTGTGAACAGCAATGGGTGTCCGTTTTTGTTTTGCGAGAATTGAAAGTTCCAAATTGCATGAAAACTATAGCATATAGAGGAAAACTGATTTCCAATTTGAAATCAAGGTTGAAATATAATAAGAATCAGTTGAAAAATCTCATGCATCAGAAAATTAGAAATAATTTGCTCTACTGTGCAATTATTTTTATTGAAAGGGGTCGGAAACTTATTAAATGACAAAATAATAGAGTTTATTGAAAATTGCAAACACATTTTTCTTTTCTGTAACTATTTCAGTTTAAGGCTGATTGGTTTTTTATAGCTGTTTATGTTTAGGGGTGAAAAAATATATAGTAGTTCATTTATTAAGATCATAGATAGTTTTAATTAAAATCCGTGAACTGTCAAAAATACGAATAGGAAGTTCTACTTGACTAGTGAAAATATTAAATAGGAACAAAATATAAGTTGTATAGTAATTATCGGTCTTGGTAAAGAATTTACAAAGTACAGGTTAGTTCCCCAATCGTCCGAAAAGGTTTAGTTAATTAAGATGATTTTGATTTGAAAAGTCAGGTTTAAATTCTTACCATGTGCCATGTGCACTAATTGTAATTTCCCATTTTATGTATTATCATTACCTCCATTTTTTTTTCTGTTTTTAGTACCGGTTTAGGTTATACGCTATCTCTCTTTCCCTTATTACCAGTGTTGGCTTACTTTATTAACATTCTCTTCCCCATGCCAATTTTTTAAATAAGTTAGTTTAACTTTCTGAATAGAAGAGTTAATAATATAATAAAAGTAAAGGCAAACTCACTTCGACTATAGCACCGTAAAAATACTGCGAATATAAAATAATATTGTGCTCTGTCGCATGTAAAGATGGAATGATTAACCATCTATTCCGTAGAAATTTGATACGATTTGTTAATATGGCCTTTTTCGCTCGCTGTGTAATCCCATTTAACTCATCCTGATAACACGATATAACACGGACTGTAGGTATTAGTAGATTACCCTAGCTTCGGGAGGACATTTTTGCTCATGTATTCTGATCACAAATCCATACTTTCTGTAAAGTGAAATCACAAATTGAATTTTAATTTCTTATGCTAGTAATTAATATACAAGGAAGGTCTCGTTGACTAATAAATGTTCTACATAAATTGATTTATGGTATTTTATTTTGGAGAAATGTTTAATATGCACTTGATTATAAATGTTGTTGTTTTTGGCTTTCCTTATAAATCAATATAGTTTCAAATTCAAGTGTTTAAATGGATTAGTTATATTCTATAATATGCTATTGATTCAAATACAAATAGAATGAAGATTGAGGATAATCATTAAGCGATTACTGCAAACAACATATCATTTAGTAGGCTTGATTAGTTCAAATAATTTGAGATAATTATATTATTATTAATAACCGTATTAGGGTAGATATATAGGAAAAGAATATAATCGGGAGATGCATGCTATTACTCAGTCCGTAAGATGTTAACATCTCTCTCTTGGCTTATTATTTATTTTAACCCATATTTGACATGCATAGTCACGTCTCAAAATGAGCGAGACATATTTTGGGTCAAAGCTTGTTGTTATGACGTCATAAAATTCCATCCCCAATGTTATTCTTACGTTACCATAGCTGATACAAATCACTATTTCAGGATGAGGTGAAATTTGTGTGCGCCATTGAAGCGAAAGTTTCTTAAATTTTTAAGATCACTAAGGTTTCTGTATGCAACAATGATCTTGGGAGCTGGTCAAGCAATTGCAGGGTAAAAGTGGTCCAAGGCTTGTTTGTAATTTTTGGCATAACATTATTGATTTAATACTTTTAGTAATACAAAATTGATATAATATAACTGTATACAATGCATTTAGTAAATAATGTCAGTGAATATAAACTATGAATAATTATGATCAGGTCTATTATATCAAACAATCTTACTTTTCCAGAAAGCCATGAATAATTTAAAAGGATGTTTCTAATATTTTGCTAACGATAAACTACACTTTACCCAGACACATGTTTATAATATAAATTTATGTTTAACTAAAGTAAATATCTCCCAATAAAAATGATAAAAATAAATGGTGCGAAACTACACGCCAACTTTATCGCTCTATTGTTTAGAAATGCAGATATTTACTCAAGATTCGTAATATAATATACACTGACAAACCCGAGAGCAAATTGCGCTAGACAGAGGTAGAACATTTTTTGACTCATGGCCTTAAATTTCATAATTTTATTTTTAAATAATTAACGTCTTCCTTTGTATATTTGGACCAATAAAAAATATCGATATTGGGTCCCTGAGGGTCAACATTTCGTTTTAAAATTTTGACTTCCGGTTAAATTTTTTGTCGTTTTACTAGGGGATGCACATATTATAGTTATCGCATTGCTATTAAATTTCCCTTTTATAAATTTTGATCAATAAAATGGGTAATTATTGACTATAGAATCTAAAATAATAGAGATAGAATCGTGATAGCCGATTTGATACATTGGATTTTTTTTCTTTTAATCCTCTAGTAAACTGCTATTAGCTTTTTTGGGTCAGGCTGACACGCGGCGTTGCAAAAACCACTTTCATAGGGCAGCCCCAAGAGGTTTTTGGAATTGGATATATAACCCTTAAATTAAGGGTAGCTTACAAAAGGGCAAAAAGAGAACAATTTTATTTTTTCAAAATCGGCTCTAACGATTTTGATTAAATTTCATTTAAAATTATTTATAAATATTCCAAACAAAATGGCTACTCTCAACATTTTGGCAAAATGACTAAGGGCTTCGGTCTGATGTGTAAATTCTCATTTTCTATCAATCTCCGAAACTATTTTTTGAGATATTAAATTACTTATAATTGCAAATATGTAAATCTATTTATAATACAAATAGTTTATTTGAGACATATTTTTATAAAACCAATAACTTTCAAGCTATACGCAAATATATAGTTTTTTAACTTTTCTAAAACTAAAGCTAAATTATTGCGACCGCAAAAAAAAAATCAAACCGGAAATTTTGATGGATGTTGACATCTCATGACATCCCAAACCCTAAAATGTGGTCTTTGTGATGACGTCTCTCTGTGTGTCTGTTTAAACTTAAAATTAAGAGTAGTTTAAAAAGAACGAAAAGAGACATCGATTTTCTCAAAAACGCTTCTAACAATTTTGATTAAAGTTCGTATCTAGGCGTTGATTAATATTATCAATAAATTGGCTATTTTTATTTTCCATTGAATATGACGTTTAGGGTACTTTACATACGCGGAAATTTTCGTATCTCCGCAACTATTTGACATACTGAATAACTTATTATTGCGAAATTGTAGTACTAATAAACATAAAAACTTTTAATTGAAATATATTTTATAAAACTATCAGTTTCTGAGATATTAGTAAATATATTAATACAATTTTGTGAGCTTTAGTTGTTAAGAGATATTACTTAAATTTACAGAAATAGTTATCCAATGCCAGAGAGTAATTAAATATAATTAGTTCTTACAAAAAGTTTATGTTATTTATCCTTAAATATCTCAGGAGGAATGTTTGTACAACAATTATCTATTTCCATCTTGGACACAATAGTTAATATTTACATTGTTTTATTGGTCAAAATTTATAAATGAATAATTTAATAGCAATGCGATGACCTGAAGATGTGCAACACCTAATAAAATGTCAAAAATTTTAGTCGAAAGTCGAAATTCTAGTACGAAGTGTTGAACCTTGTGGAACCAATATCGATATTTTTAATTGGTCCAAACATACAAATGAGGATATTAATTGTTTGAAAATAAAATTATAAAATTTAAATCAGGGACTCAAAAATGTTTTAAATAAGTATAGTGCAATTTATGCTTGGGTTTGCTAGTGTTTATTATTTCTTTTCACATATATTACGAGTTTTGAATAAATATCTCCATTATTAAACAATAGAGCGAGAGAGTCCGTGCGGAGCTCCGTACCATTTATTTTCTCTCTTGCCATTTGAGTTCCTTAGAAGCAAGTTCGAATTAGCTTATATTCTTTCGCGTCAGGCACAGTGCAAAGTAGTATTTGAATGTTAATATAATTTTCAAGACAAGTATTTTCAAATACAGTTTAAGAAGCTAATAGTTCCCTCAAAAGATTCATCNAATATAAATTTAATAAAGGTTCACAGACTTGTGGGTCAGTGTTTCACATGCAAAACAAGTAAAACGAAGTAACTTTATTCGAAATATTCATACTAGCAAGACCCTTCTCCTTGAAATCATTGCACTGATTTCTGGATACTTATATTCAATGCTGTCATAAGGAATTCAGAGGACATGGGCCCATGTATTTTTAGAGGCACCTCTTTTTTGTAGAGCATGTCATTTTGGAATAGCATTTTTGCATGTCTTGTACAATTTTAAGAATGATACATTAATCATATAGAGTGGGAGTGGTTGAGAGATTAGATGACAAATATAAAAATATCAAATAATTAAGGATATCCAGTGAATACTCAGTATCCATTTAATGTTTTTTACGACGTTTCTTTTTTTGTGGGTGTTTTGCCTAAGTAGGTGCAAGATGTGTATCTCAATTTTGTATATTTGAAGGTTTTTTAAGCATTAAGTTATCTTGAGTATAATCGTTTATTGTCCCTTAATGATATGTATAGGTGATCAGTTAATTCCAAAGAGACAACCCGCCTCGGTGGCATAGTTAGCTAACGTGCTAGTTCCGTGTTGAGCTAAACTGCCGAGGATGGGGAGATTGAGGTTTGAATCTCGCTCGGGTGAACTGTGGGGGAGGGGGGTCCTAAAAGGCTTTCCACTCTCCCTTCACGCAAATGCGGGTTCCCTTACTCTATATTAAACCTTCTTAAATCCTAATCCAATAGTGTAATTAGTACTTAAGCGTATAACTTAAACGGGTAGTAGGACGCGTACATAAGTATAATTATATTTAACCTAAAGAAACTTCAGTCTTAGATGATTTTTGATGTGAAAAATTGTCTGAAGGAGTAAAGTAAAGTTACGAATATAAAGAAATTCAAATTCAATTGTTTGAATTTCAGATCTTTGTCTATAGAGAAAGGATTTTTACCTTATCATATAGAGCAAGTATAGTAACTGTTAAAATTTTCTACCCTAAAATTATAACAGATCTTGACGTTTGACGTGGCTTTGAACTAAAAAAAAACTGACTAAACAATTCCGTGAGTCCCCATGTCTGTCTATTTGTGCCAGGGGTAAAGAAAACCGTTTTGTGGATTCCGGTCAAATATGATATTTATACGCAATATGGTCACTCCTAAAGGTTGATTTGTGACTTTTATCCTAGCCTTGAAATGAATTTTAGTTTAGAGCTGGCTGAGCTATCACAATTTGGTTCACAATGTATATTTGTGAGTTTATCACACATTAAAATACAATGAATTTTTGATTTTTACAAATATATTATTTAAGGATTTTCAACAAATAAATAATTTTAAAAATTGGAGATTTTTTGTATAGTTGGCTCCAACAATGTTATTCAAAGATAGTTTCATACCTTTATTTAAATTCTGTGTTTTTAAAAGAAAATTTATCCATGGGTAGTTTAATAATAGTGAAAATAAAAATTCAGTTTCTATATTTAACATGAAAAACTATGTACCAATGTAACGAAGTATTTATTTTTTCATTATTTGCACTACTTTAAAAATTAAGTTATTATATTAAATTCGATTCACCATTATGAAGTAAAAACTTATACATGTGATTGATTTTATAACGTTGACAATAAAAACAAATACCAGTTATATTATATAAGAGGTGAGCCCGAATTTGCATGGAAGGAAAGTGTAAGACCATTTTGGAAAAACCACCCTCAGTACAAGCGACCGAGATTAGAATCTCGATATCCTGGTCATCGTCAGTTTAGTCTACTTTGAGAGTAGCACGTAAGACCACGCGGCCACAAAAGCGGATAGAATTTTTGATGTAGAATAGTGTTTGATTAGCCCTACCATGGTAGTACCGTCAACCGCCGCAGTCACTTGCACTGTGTGAACAGGCTTGAAGCAAACTGTCACAACAGTGTGATAGTGAGTCATTCATTCCCTCTTCACTTGAAGCACAGGTTGTGTAGAAGGCATGTGTTATTTGTGAATTGATGTGAATTGATAACTGTTTTTGTTGTTTGTTATGTGTATAGTAGTGAATACAGGACACAGAATAAAAATATATCGGCTCCTTTAAAACGCGTTTGATGCAATCTTGCTTTCTATTTGTGCTACCCATTTTATGATCCAATTCCCTTTCTTTTTCCTTTCTTTTTTTAACTCAATGGCAATCAGTTCTTCAACCGCTCTAGCAACTTCTTGCACAAGTTCCACGATCATCACGGTGGTTGCGGTATTCACTGTCACAATATCTTATTGATTTCGGTCCAACGAGTAAAAGGATACTGCATTTGGAGTAACTGTAGCCGACAGTACCGTGACCATGTGAACGAGGCTTATGCATGGAAGCACGCAACGATTGGTCGAATATACACGCTTGTACTCGCATTAATTGCATGTAAATAATTTGGTTCTTATTGAATTCAAATAAAACTCATTCTTTCTCTGGTCTTCAAAAATACTTTCTCTCTTAGTGTCTAATAATCATAAACATTTGTCACTTGAGTTTTTGTTTAATTTTTCGTCTCCTAAGAGGGTCTAAGTCGCCCTAAGAGGCCTTAAGTTGCCTTGGGGTTTAAACCCGTGTACTCTCCACCCCCCTCCCCCTTTTCAACACGCTGCTGATTATATTTAGGAACAACTATTTAAAACAACTACACCAACATTTTAATGATTTAGAAAGAAAGTTGATTTATTTTATATACATAAATTGTATCTATAATTGTTATTAGATCTCAGACTATTACAATATCTACCTATGCTTAATGTTTACTAATATCTTATTCTTGAGGTATCTTACAAAGTTTACTCCAGTAATCAATTAATATACTTTTAATTATAAGCTTTTAATATATACAGTATTTGCGCTCTGAGAGACGTACATTTTGTCTACCCTGAAAGGTAACAGTCTTATCTTGACGAATTCAGCTATGAACCTAAATTATAGCTTATTAGCTATGCCAGTGGCTCTTAAAGTGTGTGCCATGAAATGTACTATTTGTTCCACGAAACTCTCGGCAGCTTGAAGGTATTTATTGTTAATCAAAAAAAGTAATTTCATCCAATATTATTTTTTTAAATGAGAGGACTCACAACCAAAAATTATTAGAACTACTGATTCCTACAATATCGGAATAAAGCAAGGCAAGCTTATTACCATTTAGGATAAACGGAGTGTTTATTAATTTAAAGACAGGCATAAAAAAGGTAACAACTAAGGAAATACACCAGTACTTCCCTGGAGGGAAAGAATTGGAGAAAACATAGTGAAAATCACAAAATGGAAAAGTGTCTTCAGTTAATCCGGTAGGATATATTTATATCCAAATCAAATAAAAGAAATCTGTTGAATTCCATATTTATATATTTTTTATCTATAAATAAGCATCTAAGGCCTATAAGTTAAAACACAAGTGAATAAAAATATTCCAACTGGTTTAAAATAACTATTTCCAATAATGATGTAATGTCCTGTCCCTGCAGTTCTTACATGAATCACACTAAATTAAAATATAAATATGTTAATGTGTGGTAGAAAGGGACCCTAGAAAATGACAGTGATCTTGCAGTTTTAATATCAAAACATTTATCTGTCCAAAATAAATTAAATATTGCTCCAGTAGCATAGTATTGTTTAATTTTTCTTCGCATGGTGACTTCAACAGTTGTTGAATATATGTAAAGGCTGTCCTTGAATTTTATGAACCCTTTTTCTGTTAATTTAAAAAGTGTCGCACCTAATGCCGCTATGCTTGACAGATATTCAACAACTGTTGATATCACCGCGTGAAGAAAATTTAACTAAACTTTGATACTGGAGCAACATATTATTTATATTTGCCAAATATTTTTGCTATAATAACTGTCAAAAAAATTACCTTTTCTCGCGTCCCCTACATTACCACCTTAATTAGTTTGAGTTATCTATCATAGATCTAGGATACCTTTTTGGTTTCCGGGTTATGACACAAACATACTAACTTTTTGTAGATAAGATCATCATTTTATATTTCTAATAAATATATGGATACAATATTTAGATGTGTTGTATTAAGTTTATTGTCCTAGGTTTAATTAGTTTGTAAGCTTAGAGCTGATATTCTCTGTATATACGTTTTAAACACGCAAATCAAAATGGTAGTAGTTGTTTTGGTTTAGTTTAATAAAACAATTTTAAGTCAGAAATTGTATAGGATATTTACAAAACTATTTGTTAGGGCGTATCTTTCAACAACTATTAAAACATATATATTCATACGACTGTTAGCTTATATTTTGTAGCTCTTAAAAAAATTATATAAAACTAATTATGAAAGGGATTATTAATTTGTAATCATCAAATTATTTAGAATATAGAATAGGCTTGGTTAAGTTAGTTTTTATTTAGAATTTAAAAACTTGATATTTTCTATGGTTGCATTTCATGATCTTTTGACTATCTTTTTTACACTTGCTTCAAATTGTCACTATATAGATTAGTTTTTATTAAATTTACTTTTACGTTATTTCACAGGAAAACATTTTCCCAAAATGTATTTGTGATCTTATATTAATATGATCACGTAAATTAATAAATAATTTTAACAAACTATAACTATGTACCTAATAGTTAATAATAATACATGTAAAATAACTAAAGCTTCTTTATTTATAATGCATTAAAAAAATTATCTCTATGGATCTGACTTATTTCATAATTTCAAAATAAAATGTTATTATTGTCTCTTACCGTCTATAATCATTACTATTTATATTGTAAAGAGTAGTAATAATAAGGAGTTCTGAGGCAGTCTTAAACTCAAAATGTCAGCACCTCTATGAACACCATCCTAGGTTATCTAAGGGGACAGCGGGTTAATGCTTGAATGTGGAGTTTAGAACAGCCCAAAGCCAAGATGTAGACCCAGGTTTCATATCAACACTTTATAGGCAATGGACCGTTGAGAGCTCATATTTTTTTGCAAATAATCTAAAAATGTTTCCACCAAACCAGCCATATATGCTATTTATTTTACCTATACATTTAATTACCTATGCTTATTTTACTGAATCTCTATTTATTCACTAACAAAATAAAATATAAATAAAACTTTCTAAGAACTACTGCCCACTATCTTAGATCAGTCGGTGGTGTGTTCACGCAAGGAGTTAAAGGTCCCGGGTTCTTTTCCCAGCATGGCCGAATATTATGTAATTGTTGAAATGTGAATTCACTCTTTCTCATTGATCAATTAACGAATAGAATCTTCATAATGCGTCTGTTCTAGACTTGAGCTACTTAGGTCGTGAAGTGATATAATCATACCGTTCCGAATGTGCATGAGAAATAACTATAATAATTGAAAAAAGAATAAAATTTGAAGAGAACTATTTTGTAGAAAAACTTATTCACACTTCAAAATAAACGTTTATGGCTAAATCTATTATTGTAATACATTTGCTGTAGTAAAGTATTAAAGAAAATGCTGATAAAGAATGCAGGTATTGAGATTTTTTCGTTAAGTGTTTAGTACCGTATATTGAAAAATGTATTTCTATTAGTGAAATGATTTACCCTGCATTAAAGTGAGTTCATTGACCTTACTCAAACTATTTTATTTCGTAAAGTTTACATTTCTCATCATAAAATAAAGCGCTTGGATAAAATGTTAAATCGTGTCTCAAATTATTAACAAACACATTAAACACTTTAAAATGTCGTTGGGTTACATCACATGTGGATTATTATAGTAAATTAAATAAGAACATTTCCTAAATACATGTATTCTTAAATCTATGTAACAACTCATTTTCACCAAACCATTCTCATAATAGAATGGGTTGCTGGTAATGTGGAGGTCGGGGTTCTAGTCCAAGACAGGTGTACTGAGGTGTTTTTCCTTAATATTTCATTACCCTCTTTTTAAAGTAAGATAACTTAAATATATTTCCAAATTACGTTTAGTATATTTTTTTAAATAAATGTATATTACTTTGAATCAAAAATTGAATTAGCTAAATTTTCCTTACCAACAAACGATTAATTTTGTTTAATTTTGCAAACAAAGTAAATAAATATTTTAATTCATGTGTTAATTAAATGAATACTATAAAGTATATACTATAGTATATTTACATATTTAAACACTTAAATAATTATTTATTTGAGTTAAATTATAAAACTTAGATTCATTTTCATTTTGTCTACTGTTAATTAATTTGGTCCAAATCTATTAGTGAAATTAGTCCTCTAATGAGAGGAATATTTAACATAGATATACAGGATTATGAAAAGGCCATTATAAAATTCTCAACAGTAACGAAGCTATATATATCATTAGGATTAAAACATACTTGATCACGGTTGGAAATACAGTATAGACGCGAACCTGGCCAAGTGTATTAGGGGAAATTTGATACGTTGTGGCGTTCACAATTATTTTATTACTCTTCTTTCAGTGGGTTATAGAGTATGTGGCTCAATAATTAATGAAAACTGGTCTGGAGTTGAGAGGACTGGAGATGGGTGGAAAATTTGGGACTTTAAGAAAGAATTCGCGTGTTGTGATTTTAAATCAAGTCTCCTCAAATGACCTAGAGCAAGAGCCAGGCAAACTATACCTCTTGGTTGCTTACAGTTACATATGACTCCAATCAGAATTGCTCCTTCTGAGAGTTTTTTTTTCTAATCCCGTTTCACGACCTTGCTTAGGGAAAAGACAATCACATAATCAGTTAGATGAGTTAATCAACCTTCCTTAAGTAGTAGTTTTATTTGTTTGAAAACACTAAGAAAACGAAACGAAAAGTCACCGTTTAGTGCACATATTATAAAGCTCTAAATCTGTGTGTAAAATATAGTTTCTTGCCAGTACACTCAAAAAGTACCCATTGAATCTAGACGAGACTTTTTTCTCTTGTACTCCTTAAACTATATTACGTGCCAATACAACATTTCATCAGCGAGCGAAAAATAGTAAGAAAAACCTACTGTTAATTTAGTTATATTTGCGTCCTAAATGTGTAACAATTAAAATATATTAACTTTTAACGTATAGATCATATTTCTAAGCCTCCTTGGCAACAAGTGGTTTGATAAGCTCAACAAACCATTTATAAATCTCTTTGGCAAAGAGTGTTTTGAAATTGAAACCAACATCCTACTAAATTCAAAGAGAAAATATATGTTTTATTGGTTGTTTTGTATTCACACTAGTAGGCAAATCGTGTTTCTTTAAGAAATAAAAATACTCATACCTAACTCTCAAAATATATATTTTATTTTATTTTATTTTTACACAGATAAATATTCAAACAGAAATATTAGTTATTTCATTAAAAACAGCCAAAGTGCTAGAGTAGACAAGGTAATAATCAAACAAAATCTTATGTATGGTACAGTATATTTGTGTGATAACCAGGGTCCGGAAGATGATGACATTGCATGATTTTTCTCTGAATTTGATCGCAATGGTAGCTTGTATGTAAACCCATTTCATGAAACCCTGGTAATGAAAACACTAATTTTATTGTGCATATTTTGACATAGTTGAAGGATTTTAGATTTCATGCCATTTTGTGGCATTTTTGGGGGTATTTTTTCGGCATTTCTTCTTGCTTTTACTCGTATCGTGCATTGGGAGTCATTTTTAAAATAATTACATAAAAATCTTAACACACGAATGTTTTTGGTTTTTGTGTGCACAAATTCGTTATTTCCATTTAATTTGAAGATTGATTTTATTGTGTAGTTAGTAGTATGGCCAGATATAAATAATGAGCATAGTCCAATGTTTTCTGACGGTAAGAGTGACTCTTTAGATGACATTAAAAAGCACATATCGCCAGGTGACATTACTTACTTGAAGTATACTCCAGTTACATCAATGTATGTAGAGCGCAGCTTCTTCAGGTACAAAAACCTCTTGGCTGATAATCTCCAATCATTCAAACCTGAGAATTTAAAGATGACCTTTGTTGTGCATTGAAATTCAGAATAAAGGCGGGCTCCTGCGGGGTCATGTGTACGACTCAGGACTACATCAGTCATGTGCATGACTTTGTGGGAACTGGTAGCCAAGAAGCCACCAGTCGTTGGTAGTACTTTAACCACCGATACGGTTAACTCACGACTCCTTCAGTCGGAAGCAGTCATCTGAATGTAATCCGGCCACGTGTTGTAGTGGTCAGTGCATCTGGCTACGAAACCAGGGGTTCCAGGTTTGATTCTCGGCTGGTACCTTGGGTAGTTTTCTCTTAAGGGGAATTTCCCAACGGTCCAGGGGTTGGTAAATTAGGTTTAAATTAGGTTTAAGACTTTCATTGGTTCACACCTTCATTTTCACTATCATCACATTATCTTACTGCGGGTACGTGTAGACAACCTCCATAAGTGTAACTTGGGAAACGCTCTGTGTCACCAGAGAGGCGAGTAGTCTACATACAGGGGACCACACTGAAAGTAGTGTCCATCTCAATCAATAATAACATACGCCAAAAAATCTTAGCGTATATCTAGTCTATGGGCCTTATACAATAACTTGTTTAAGTGGATACTTTGTTGTCACTAGCGTGGGTTTGCTTGCGTCATCATAGGTTAAAAGGTGGAGCGCACTATCGGTCCACTGAGCATTCACTATAAGTTCTTGAATACCGCCCTAAGTGTGTTCGTTGTGATAGAGTGAAACCACGGCTTTTGAAATCAGGACGTCCAAAGTAGGGTGGTGAGCTAGGACTATGGCTGGTCAACAAAATAGTGTCGTTCACACGTGGTTTCAATACTGAGCCGAGAGATAGTAAAGATGACTAAGACGAGAGTCAAGATAGTGTCCTGAAATTTAAAAAAGTGGTTGTAGGATCTTAGGACAGTTTTAAAGTTTATTGAATGTATGTACAATGTAAAATCAAGTGTGTAAAAAAAACTCAGTCTCTTTTGGGAAGAATTCATAGAGTGTATTAATTAAAATGGTATTCAGCAAGCAACAGTACGTAGCTAAATATTTAAATGTAAATTATAAGAGCTCTATAATATTTATTTAGTTTTTGAATTGTGATATTTTGTTTAGTTTATCCCTATTCCTGTCACTTAGGGTTAGGTGAAACTCATTTCGGTTTTAGTGACTTCAGACATGTGATCAAAACATTTGGTTTCATAATGGTTCATTATGAGCGGAATTGACTGTATATTGAGTTCTTGACGCCTTAAAGTTTGTGTCCTTTGGTGCAACCGCGGATTTACACTATAGGCCCACTAGACATGGGCCTAGGGGTGGCGGCCTAAGGAGGTGGCATTTTTGGTATGACACTGTTTTTATTTGTAATATAATATTTGGTTTTTAATAATTACGTATAAAAATTATTGACTAACATTATTTAAATAGTTCAAGTTAAAGTCAGAACGACAGTATTTCGTTTTAAATAACTGTAATTTGTAATCGCTTTGTAACTGACGTCAGCCTCCCCTTCATCATAATGTTAACTCAAGCTACTGTAGGCCATATGCATGCCTGATTATCTTTCGTAGAAATCTTTCCTCTAATATTAATTTACCCCCCCCCCCCCCCCC
>CABFOV010000070.1:129160-149371 GCA_902141375.1 Timema poppense
CCCCCCCCCCTCAACTACAATTTCCTCAAAAACTTCTTAAAGTTCTAGACAAAATAATTGAGAATAGGGAGGGGGAAGGGGCGCATATTATAACTTTTCCTTGGGGCGCAAAAAAAATTAATCTGCCAATGCTTTGGTGAGTGTAATTCCAAACCCAAGTAAAAAAAAACTTTATCAGGTATATTTAGTGAAACCAGAAGGTGTGTACCTATAACGTATATATTAAATCAAAAGTCTCAAGTCTAATGTCTTAGACCAGGTGGCTACTGGGAAGTGCATCTTTAAACTTCATTAACTAAAACATTTTAAACTTTAAATAAGTAGCAAAGGAAATATTTAGGGCCTGCACATTAGAATATATTTTTACATCCATAGTGAGCTCAACACATTCGACTTATTTATTAGGTTAGCCATAAAACCAAGAAAAATATAGAGTGAAAACTTGAAATTAACCACGCTCGCTTAGAAACTTTAGTTTTTGTTACTACAAATATTGTGAGCCTGAAGGTGCCTGGTACCTCAGAGCGGAAGGATGCGAAAAGAAGGACCATGAAAATATTTAACTTTGAATTATTACTTGGGGAGTTATTTTTTACTTTTATCATACTAATTATATATAAATGAAATTATGTCTTCCTGTTTGTTTGTTGCTAAATCACGCCCAAGCCACTGGACTGATTTTCTTGCTGAAATTTTACAAGGAAATAGCTTGAACGTCATGTTAACATTATAGGATAGTTACAAATAACGTCGTCCATTTTGTTTCAAGATGGAGACTACGTAAAAATAAGTTTTGGTCTTTGTCTCGGCTGTTGCTCATAAGATTTTCATTGGACCAATTTTTAAAGGTTCATACATATAAATAAGGCATTACGGCTAACATGAAGAAAATTGTGATTGTAAAATACTACTTTCTAGCCCATCCAGAGGTCTAATTCATAAACTATGGGAAGCCTTATAGTGGAATATATAATCAATTATATAAATAATATAATATTTATATTTGATTTTGTTTTTGGTATATATGTATGTGTGCGGGGATGTGTGTAGGTAACTTCAAAACCAAGATTATATAAACATTAAATCAAACTAATAATATATATAAAAATTAAATGTCTCTCTATTTGTAGCTCAATCACACCCAAAGCACTGTATATTTTTAAATGATTTATTATATAATTAAAAATGTCAGGAATATAGGGGTATTGCTCCCAGTACCTCATTATTCTTAAATATTTGAAATTTCTAAGTAGAGTTTGGAAAATGGAGGACTTTGAAATTTTCCAAACTTCTGTAAAAAACTACTTCTCCCTGACGCTCCTCAGTGGTGTAGTTGGCTAGCGTGCTAGTTTCGTGTTGAGCTTGACTCCCGAGGACGGGGAGATCAAGGTTCAAATCTCGGTCGGGTGGATTGTGGGTGGTTTTCCCTAAATGGATTTCCACTCTCCCTCCATGAAAATGCGGGTTCACTTTCTCTATATTCTACCTTCCCAATTTCTAATCCATTAATATGATTATTTCTTAAGCATATAACCCGAACGGGTAGTAATACGCAGTGCTGATATTAAATTAAATTCAAATTACTCCTCACTGGGATTCAAGATTAAAATTTGTCAGTCAGATATAAAAGCCAACAAAACCACCTTGAAAAAAACCTATATTTAATAATTAATAACTGTTAAATAAAGGTAAGGTGCCCCTCTCAAAAATGTCCCAAGCCAATAGAATAAAACCTTTTCCGTATGGTAGAAAATTAAAATTTATCAGGAGGGTGAATGAACTACAACATATAACTAGGGAAGTGTCAATATTTTAATTTTTTTAATAAGTATTTGGAAAAATATGGGGGAGGGGGGCTATAATATCAAAAACATACAATAAAAGTGCGAAGCAATTAGACGATTAGTAACTTGAAAATTAACACTTTAATACAAAAGGTAAATATTCCCTATCTAAATAAAAGCAAACTAGATACTACTCTTTTACACTTTTAGAAGATAATTCACTCAGGTGAGCTCCACTGGACGTCAGGCAAACCTCAGAACGTTGATCACCACTTTCCTCAGCAGAGATAGTCTAATTGTTTCTGCCTCATCCTGTATGTGTAGTAGAAAATTTAAATATTCACAGTCATGTACAGTACCATTAGATTTGATAACAGCATCCAGGAAATGGTGAGCTAAAAACTTCACAAACTATTATAAGCCGCAACTTATTTTATATTGTTTGTGACCTGGCGGTCTAGGGGTAAGGTGTCAGAGTTCTATGCTGGCGGCCGGGGTTCGATCCTCGGTCCCGGCATAAATTTATCTGATTAGCAAACCCTTCCTTCACCTCTGACAAGACATCTTGTGAATGTGAGGAATGCCAGGCCTCCACCGTGGTTCGGATTCCACGTTAAACTGTAGGTCCTCCATTTCATCTCACAATCACCCTACCATTACACATTAGCGTAAGTGCGTATAACCCGAACGGGTAGTAAGATGCGGTGCTAATAATAATAATAATATTTTATATTTGACATGTAATTGCAGGTACCAATACATCTCCTTAGGGGTAATCGTGCAATTTATAAATAATCGGTCATGAGCTGAATTGAGTTCCAAATGAATGAACATAATAATATGACCTCCTCCAAGAACCCCTTACCCTCTTAAACTGTTGAAATATATATGTACGGTTCACAACTTACTTACAAGTGTTTGAGACGCCCCAGAGAAAAGATATATTTCGTTCGGCAGTTAAAATACCACGATAAAAAAAAATGTACTTGAGCCACTTTTATAGAAAATTATTTTCAAAAATACCATATCTCTCTTGAGTGGAGGCAAAACAGCATGACTGACTCATGTTGGCAGGCAAGCTATTGCTCTAAGCCACATGTTCACTAGCCATTCACTAAACTAGTGAGATTGATTGACAACTTGAAAGTGTAAACAGAAACTGTTTGGGAGTAACAGGCTTAAAAACCAGCTGGGCACACGCCTTTATTTTCACTAAATGTTTTGAAAGCTATTAACATATAGATTACCCGCTTCAGTAGCCTAATGGGCTAAGGTTTCATTCTCGCATTAGACTAGCTTGCTGATGACGAGGATATCGAGATTCTAATCCCAGTCGGATCTAATGAGAGTGGTTTTTACTAAATAGTTTTCCACTCTCCATTCATACAAACGTGGGTAGATTAACTATAAAATGCTTTCTTCCTCATACTTTACCCATTAGAGTAGGCATAATTAACATATATGCGTATAACCTGAACAGGTAGTAAGACGCAATGATTTTTTTAAATTAAAAAATTAGAGCTTCCTAGCATAAATATAAATATTTATAAAATTTGTATTGGGTGCTCTTTTAATTGTAAAAATGAATTAGTGTTAACTCAAATAATAATAGATAATAAAAATCATTTGTTAATCATGGAGTAAAAAATAATAAATAAGTACATATATTTTTAAATTGTATTAAATTAAAACTAAAAGGATTTCTACTGTAGCACTAAGCCAGTTTTCAGACGTACATAAATCTCACGTTATTTAAAAAGTGGTTGGTTATATTAAAATATGGTTCACACCAAATGGTAGATGAAAGGTACCAACATGACCACACAGGAATAAAAAAAAATACGATATGTTTATTGATTAAAAACATTAGTGAAGAGGTGAAATAATTCATTTCATACTAAGTTTAATATGAATGGTTGCAGTTCTTATATCAAATGTTTAGAAACATAGATATAGCCTTTCACAACTAACAAAGCTCATTTTAAGTACAGCCAAAAATAATTTTAGATAATTGCTTTAGTGATTTTAAATCATTAGAAGTGAAGTCCCCATCAAAATTATTATAGTGTAGGAATATTTCCCTTCATTTAGGTGGTGGTCTTAATGGTTATTTATGTGGGGCCGAGGGGAAATTATGTGGTGAAATTTGGTATCCACTCTCTACCCTGGATATAATAAGAGGCACAGTAATAGAAAAAATGTATATAATGTGTTCAGAGGCTAAATCATACCTATATTTACACAAAATAGCCACATATCATAGTGGTGACATACTGATTTGTTATCATGTGTCTCAGTGCGCTATGCAAAATGCCACGCAAATGCAGACCATAGTTCTCGTTGGCATCCAGAATCGCTCAGGAACTGCATTCCATTTTTTGATTGAAAAGAATAATATAGAGTAATGCATATTCCTATTATATGTATTTCAAATAATAATAATTTTCTTTTTGACATTTTGCACATGATATTTTTTTTTCCTTACAGAATTAACTGTAAATTAACTATATCCGAATTTTAGAGAAATTAGCTAAATAAGGAAATACTGTAATCACAATAAATTTAATATATAATGCCATATGGAAGCCACTAGAAATGTTGCGATTTGAGGGTGTTAATTATGTTTTGAAAATCACAATATAGAATGATTGTTTCCCGCACGTACTATTAGTAAGTCATATTTGGTCGGAAATATATCAAAATTGACATAGTAATCTATAAATGTTTTTAACGATCTTAAAAGAGAGCCAAACTATTATTTTTTTATTTTATCGCTATAGTTTATAGAGGCTCTGGGGTGCAAGCCCCTGTCACCTTCCTCAAAATCTAGGCCTGTAGAATGTAGACACATTTAGTTAACTTAATATGACTCGTTGGAATAAACAAATAACATTACATTTATTTGCTAAGAGAATAAAATGTCTGTAAAGAATTTTTTTTAATGTTATGATGTTTTATAAGTGACTGGTATGACTATGATAAAACCATATTTGATCATAAATTGTCAAAGTTAATAATTTTTTCAAATATTAGACCTAGTTTATGAAATAACTAATTTTTAGATTATTTCCAAATCACACTCAAAACCTAAAAATTCTTAAAAAAGCTTAAAAACCGTAATTCAACTTAAATAATATTCTAGCTATCTACTAAATTTTTATTTTCTAATATACCTATATGTGATATTTTCTATAAGTTTGGAAACTACTTCTAATCCCCCATCATTTAAATACCTTCACGCCTATCCTCTCATTTTGTAATTTAGAATTTTAAATATATATTTTGTGGTTTCTTTACAATATCGCCTAGTTTCTATTGTTTAAAAAACCTATAAGTGGTTGAAAATTTTATTTTCTGTAATTTTCAGCCTGGACCATTCCCTACCCTCCCTCCCCCATTATTAAGTTTCAGATGTTTAACCTTTTCTGGTTATTTGTGTTTGTCCCTTTATGTTTAAAAAAAATCAATTTTTTACTGTAACAAATGCTTTCTAGTTTTAGTTTTGTAAATTTTGAGGAGAATCCCTTCCCATTCCCTGTTACTTAAATTTGAAATTTAAGTAGGTTCAGTCCTTCATTGCAATTTGGAATCATCCCTATACTTGCCTGATGAATTTCGAACTTCTTCCACAATCATAAGTAGTTTATTTTTTAGTTTCAGAAACTTAAAAAAAACATTTCAGCAGTCTCCAAATATAGAAATAATATATTTAACAGTAATTTGTTTATTTAGAGTATTCTCTCTAGATTCTTTACATATTTAATTTCTAAAAAGGTGACCTGGTGGTCCAAGTGTAAGGTGTCGGACTTCTGTGCTAAGGGTCGGGGATTCAATCCTCAGTTCCTGCACAGATCTATCTGATTGCCAAACCCTTCCTTCACCTCTGACAATACGTGTAATAATCACAACTTGTGAATGTGTGGAATTACATGCCTCCGCCGTGGTTCGGATTCCAAGTTAAACTGTAGGTCCTCCATTTCACCTCACAATCACCCTACCATTACAAATTAGCGTAAGTGCGTGTAACCCGAACAGGTAGTATGACTCGGTGCTAATAATAATAATAATAATTATTATTATTATTATTATTATTATTATTTTTATATATACCTCTCCTAAAAGTATTTTTCTACTTATATATCTTCACTTCCACACCCTTCATCCGGAATGTTTATTTGAAATAGTACCTACACCCGCTTACCAAATTCCAATTCTCTATCAGACAGGGAAGTAGCTGTTTTTATTAGTTTTGGAAATGTTGACTCCGCTCCTCCAGTCATGGTTCTACTTAACTTTATTTTTATTTGTTTCCGAAGAAGTCCTTTTAACTACCTAAAAAATTTAAAATTTATTCCAAAACCCAAAGTGATTTTTATAAACCCTCTTCCACACTCCTCTTTTCTTGTATCCCAGGAGCTCATTTAAAATTTTGAGACTCTTGCAGTCAAATTCAAATCTTCTACCACAACTAAAAAATATTTATAACACCCCCCCGCCCCCAAACCTCGTATACATCCAGAAACCCCATTTTAATGATGTCAGAGCGTACAAATATTTTCAGTAATATATTTCTTTAATTAACTGCCAAATTCCAATTTTCTACTACATTGATAAGTGGTTGAAAATTTGTACATTTTTGACCTCCACTAACCTCCTTTAAGAACTCTCTCTAAGAAATTTTAAATTGTAAGAATCATTTGGTTATCTTGAATTTTTCTCTATTTGTCTGCAAAAGTTAAATTTTCTACCTTATCCCAAAAGTATTTTCTAAATATGGTCCCTCCCCCTCCGTTTCCAAGTATTACATATACAAATTTAAAATATTAACAATTCTTTCTTATTTGGAGGGTTACCTATATATGGTTAAAGAATTTCAGTTCTCTACCCCACAGAGAAGTTACATATATTAGTTTTGGATATGTTGCCAGTTCTTCAACCCCCACTTGTAAATTTCAAATTTTAATATTTAGTTGTATATCTTCCATTTAAAATTTAAAAAGTTCAAACCCTTATGGTTATTTAGCGTGTTCCCTTTACTTTACTTTACTTCATATATAAATTGATAAACAAAATGGCTTTTTTTTATTTTCCCATGATAATGACTTTTAGGGTTCTTTTTACCAAACCCTTCCTTCACCTCTGACAAGACATCTTGTGAATGTGAGGAATGCCAGGCATCCACCGTGGTTCGGATTCCACGTTAAACTGTAGGTCCTTCATTTCATCTCACAATCACCCTACCATTACACATTAGCGTAAGTGCGTATAACCCGAACGGGTAGTAAGACGCGGTGCTAATAATAATAATATTAATAATAATAGTAGGGTTCTTTACAGGATCAAAAACTTCTATATCGCCACAACTATTTGAGATACTAAATAACTTATTAATGTAAAATTTTAGTACCATTAAAAATAAAAAGCTTGTATTTGAAATATATTTTTATAAAACAAATAGTTTCAGCGATATTGGCAAATATATTAATACAATGTTGTGAGTTCTAGTTGTGAAGAGATACTACTTAAATTTAAACGCAATAATTCTCTAATGCGATAGAGTAAGCAAATAAGTAAGTCTCTCAAAAAGTTAATGTTGTTTTTTATTTAACCTCTTAGGGGAAATGTTTGTACAGCCCAGGAGCGAGTCCAGGATTTTCGTGAGGGGGAGAAGGGGAAGGAACGTGGGTTCTCCAATCGGGATCGGGTTGGGGAGGGGGTAGGGAGGCACCTTAAGAGATTTTGACATAAAAATACTTTCAAATACGAAAGTAAATCTCTAAGTAATTTTTCAGTGTAACGTTGAATTTGAGAATAATCCTCCAATGAAGGGTATGACTTGAAATTTGCATTTATTATTGAAATGTTTTATAAGCAAATAATAAAAATATCAACAAATAGTGATCATTAAGAGGGGAAATAAGTTTAAACGTTATTACAATTATTATATAAATAGTTTTTTAGCTATTCAATCAACTAGACAATATAGATGGAATTATTCAGATTTCTAACAATCGAACTTTAACTCCACTCTCTAGTATAGCTAGTTATTTCTCACTCTAAATTTATATTGTCCCACTAAGCCATATTAACACGTTATTATTGTGTGTGGTAAATCAAAGATTTTGTTGAAAGCACGTTATTTAGGAATACATTATTTTAAAGATCTTTATTTATTACAAATAATTAAAATAATAATAATAATAAAAATGATAAAATAATTTAAAACCTAGACAAGGTATTTGCAACAATGTGAGAGGCTCGCAACTTAAATTTGGGTAATTTAATTAATGCCTATTTTCAACACTTTAATACCTAATATGATTGTCTTAAGTATTCATAATAATTACCGTATATTAATCATTTAGTAATATTACCAACAACAATTTAAAATATGAAATTTGGTTAGTGATATAGTATTACGTGACAATAAAACTAGTAGTGATTTAACATTGATTTAATTGGTTTAATTTCATGAAGGGGGGTTGACGCCCCAATTGCCCCAGTCCTGGATCCGCTCCTGTTACAGCAATGATCTATCGCTCTCATTTTAGACTCAATAGTCAATAATTACCTATTTTATTGATCGAAATTTTAAAAGAAAAATTTAGTAGCAATACGATAACCATAAGATGTGAATACTCTAATAAAATGCCTACAATTTTAACAGTAAGTTCAAAATTTTAATACTAAGTGTTGACCCTTGGCGAACCAATATTGATATTTTTTATTGGTTCAAATATAAAAGGATGACGTTAAATTTTAAATAGAATTATAAAATTTATAACCGTGAAATATAATGTTTTACTTACCCATAGCATAGCACAATTTGTTCTCGGGTTCACTAGTGTAAAGTTATTATATTACGAATTTTGAAAAAATATCTTCATTTTTAAACAAAAGAGCTAGAAAACCCGTGCGAGATTCCATATCATTGATTTTAAATTAAATTTAATTAATTTAGCACCGCATATTACTACCCGTTCGGATAGTACGCATAAGTACTAATTACGCTAATGGATTAGGGATTGGGAAGGTTGAATTTAGAGGAAGTGAACCCGCATTTTCGTGGAGGGAGAGTGGAAAACCATTTAGGAAAACCACCCCCGGTTCATCCGACCGAGATTCGAACCTCGATCTCCCCGTCATCAGAAGTCGAGCTCAACACGACTAGCACGTTAGCTAACTACGCCACCAAGGCAGGTTTTAAATTAATACTAAATTAGAATTATAGTAGTTATTTTGAAAAAAAATAACAATTTTCTCCAAAAAGGTCCCTTGAATGATTCCCCTTAACATTTTCTTTGTTAAAGTGTGATGCACTTTTTAAACTCTCGCTGTATTACAGGTAGAGAGAGTATTGTGACAGTAAAAAAAAAACTAACTTAAGATTTTTATGAATGTCGACGTTTCATAACCCATAGAATTCAAAAATGCGTTTTTTTAAATTTCCGTCTGTCTGTCTGTACCTTGGATCCAAGCCTAAGCTATTTTACCGATAGGGCTAAAACTTGGTATCTTGGGTTTTCATAGAGTTGCCCCAAGGGGTTTTTGGAATTTTATATTTAACCCTAAAATTAAGAGTAGTTTACTGAAGGTTGAAAAGAGAAAAATTCTATTTTATCAAAATCGGATCTGTATTATGATTAGATTTCATTTAAAAACATTCATAAATATTCCAAACAAAATGGATGCTCTCAATATTTCGAAAAAATGACTTTAAGGGCTCCGGTCAGATGAATAAATTCTCATTTTGTGTCATATTTCCGAGACTATTTGAGAAATGAAATTAATTATCATTTCAAATATGTAGATCAATTTATAATATAAATATTTGAATCGAATTATATTTTTATAAAACCAATAACTTTCAAGCTATACGCAAATTGTTATATTTTTTAAATTTTTCAAAAACTAAAGGTACAGTATTGCGACCGTAAAAATAATCTAACTTGAAATGTTGATGGATGTCGAAGTCTCAAGACCCCCCAAACCCTAAAGGGTGGTCTTCTTAGTGCTATTTTTCTGTGCGTCTGTTTAAACTTAAAATTGAGAGTAATTTAACAAAGGGTGAAAAGAGAAAAAATAAATTTTCTCAAAATCAGCTTTTAACGATTTTGATTAAATTTCATATTTGGCGTTGATTAAGATTATATATAAATCTGATATTTTCATTTTCACATGAATATGACTTTTAGGGTACCATACAGAAGCTGAAATTTAAGTATCTCCGCAACTATTTGAGATACTAAATAACTTATCATTGCAAAATTGTAGTGCTATTAAAAATAAAAACTTTTATATGTAATATATTTTTATAAAACCAACATTACCTTAGATATTTGCAAATATATTAAAACAATTTTGTGAGCTTTAGTTGTAAAGTTATACTACTTGAGTCTAAACGCAATAATTCTCCAAAGCCATAGAGTAATAAAATATAAGTAAGTCTCTCAAAAAGTTTAAGTTATTTTCCTTAAACCTCTCAGGAAAAATATTTGTACAACAATAATCTATCTCCTTCATTTTAGACTCAATAGTCAATATTTACATTTTTTATTGGTCAAAATTTTTAAATGAGGAATTTAATAGCAATGCGATGACATGAAGATGTACAACACTAATAAAATGTCGAAAATTTTAACCGGAAGTCGAAATTTTAATACTAAATGTTGACCCTTGTGGACCTGATATTGATCTTTTTTATAGGTCCAAATATACAATTGAGGACATAAATTCTTTAAAATTAAAAAATAAAATTACATAAGGATATTGCAATTTTTTTCTTGGGTTTTCCAGTGTATATTATTTTGATTCACATATTTTACGAGTTTTGAGTAAATATTTCCATTTTTAAACAATAAAGCGAGAAAGTTCGTGCGGAAATCCGTACCATTTATTTTTGATCATATCTCCGTACCTCTTTGAGATATGAAATTACTTACAATTTCAAATATGTAGAGCTATATATAATACAAATATTTTAATTGAAACATATTTTTATAAACCCAATAACTTTGAAGATATACGCAAATATATATATATATATTTTTTTTACTTTTCGAATACTAAAGGTATTGCGACCGTAAAATAATCTAACCCGAAATGTTAATGGATCTCGATGTCTTGTTACCCCCATACCCTAAAAAGTTGTTTTTGCATTGCCATCTCTTTTTGTATCTGTTTATCCCTAAAATCAAGAGAAGATTAATAAAAAGAGAAAAAAAAACCATTTTCCTCAAAATTGGCTTTAACAATTTTGTTTAAAGTTCGTATCCAGGCGTTGATTAAGATTATAAATAAAATGGCTTTTTTTTCCCCTATGAAAATAACTTTTAGGGTACTTTACAGAAGAGGAAATTTCCGCATTTCCACAAAAATTTGAGACACTAAATAACTTATTTTTGCAAAATTGTTTTACTATTAAAATAAAAAGCTTCTCTTTGAAATAAATTTTAATTAAACCAATAGTTTCTGAGATATTGGCAAATATATTAATAACATTTTGTTATCTTTGGTTGTAATGTGATTATACTTAAGTTTTAACGCGATAATTCTCTATTTCCAAAGAGTAAGAAATAAGGAAATCTTTCAAAAAATGTATGTTATCTTTCATTTAACGTCTTATGTGAAAAGTTTGTAAAATAATGATTTATCTCTATCATTTTAGACTCAATAGTCAATATTTACCTATTTTATTGGTCTAAATTTATAAATGAGTAATTAATAGCAATGCAATAACCATAATATGTGCAACCCCTAAGAAAATGTCAACAATTTAACCGAAAGTCCCCATTTTAATATAACACTTGGGGACACAATATCAATATTTTTACATTCCCGTTACCTGACAGTATTTTGTTCTTTAAAAAAATGAGCCTGAGATTTTGATGAATGTTGACATTTAATGATCCCCCAAATCCAAAATGTTTTTTTCGCAATTCCGTCTATCTGTCCATCTGTTTCTCGGTCTGTATCTCCGGCTGGAGCCTAAACTATCTTAGGGATTGAGCTAAAGCTTGGTATATAGGGTAGTCCCAGGGTTCCCCCAAGGGTTTCTTGAATTAGATATCTAACTCTAAATTAAAGGGTAGTTTACTGAAGATCAGAAAGAGAAAAAAATCATTGTTTTCAACATTTGCTCTAACGATGTTAATAATAATAATAATAATAATAATAATATTTAGCACCACGTCTTACTACCCGTTCGGGTTATACGCTTTTTAGGTACTAATTACTCTAATAGATTAGGAATCGAGAAGGTTGAATTAGAGGAAATGAACCCGCATTTGCGTGGAGGGAGAGTGGAAAACCACCCCCAGTTCACCCGACCGAGATTCGAACCTCGATCTCCCCGTCCTCAGCTGTCGAGCTCAACACGACAAGCGCGTTAGCCAACTACGCCACCGAGGCGGGTTCTAACGGTGTTGATCAAATTGTATATCTGGACAATGTTTATCATAATTAACAATATGGAAATTCACATTTTATCATGAAAATTACTACAGAGGTACTTTACGTAAGGTAAATTTTCCAATTTTTATCATTTCTCCGCAACAATTTGAGATATTAAATAGCTTATTATTGAAAAGTTGTAGTACTATTAAATATAAAATCCTTTTATTTATACTATCATTTTATAAACTCAATAGTTCTTAAGTTATAAGCAAATATATATACCTTTTAATTCAGGTTTTTGAAAATTAAATTTGATTCTTAAGCCCTTTGTTGGATAAAGAAAATTCTCTTTTCTCAATTTTTATGTAACAGTGTTCCTAGCTCTTAATGCCATAGAGTAAATGTCTATTATTCCATTTATGATCTTTGGTGAAGTATTTCTACAACAATGTATAGACATATTATTTGGTTTCACAAATCTTACGCGTTTTTATTATACAAATCAGAAAATTATGATTTATTGCTATTCTCTTTGGTGGTCACCCATTGGAGAGACAAGTATTGAGATGGTTAAAAAAAACAATTGAACTTAAAATATTGATAAATTTCATTGTTCACCTACAAAAACATAAGTGTGGTTTTCGCAATGCCGTCTATCTGTCTATTTGTTTGTCTATAATTCAGCTTAGAGATGGAACTATTTTAAAGCTCAGGCAAGTAAAGTTGTAGTACTATTAGGAATAAAAATATTTTAATTTGGGATTTATTTTTTAAAACCAATAATTTATTATCTATAAGCAAGCATTTGTAAATATAAATAAATATAAATATAATATAACGTATATTAGGGCACAATGACACATAAAACTAATTTCTACATTGCTACTAGCCTCGGTGGAGTATTTTTATAACGCGTTAGTTTATTTTTGAGCTTGATTGCCGAGAACGGGAGGATCAAGGTTCAAATCTCGGTCGAGTGAATTGGGGTGGTTTTTCCTAAATGGCTTTCCACTATCCCTCCACGCAAATGTGGATTCACTTCCTCTAAATTCAACCTGCCCAATTACTAATCTATCAGTGTAATTAGTACTTATACCTATAAACTGAACGAGTAGAAAGACGCAGTGCTAAATAAATACAAAAATTCATCCCTTCTGGCAAATCTGATGTTATACAATTAGGAGATTTTAACTAATATATTATTGGACATAAAGATTTTTTTGTTGTAATTAATAAGAACATTTAGTTTGAAACCCATTCTTAAATCTGATGAGTCAACGACAAACAACGATACGCTGATAGATGTAATTTTCAGTAATATGACAATAACCAGATTTGGAGGGTATGAAAGTTGTTTTTCAGACCATAAATCAATTTACTGCGAATTTATAAATTAGTTTCTCGACTCTCTGATTGCTTTATTATCTGGAAATACATACATCTAGATTAGTAATATTCTTAAATCTTCTGTCTTGTTTTCAAGTTTTACTGCTCCCTACTAATTTGAATTTACTTGTATACAAGCAACCAAATATAGTCAAAAACTAGTATTCACAATAATTCATATAACACTTTCACATTCTTTCATTAGTTAATTATTCCTTAGATTTCCTTTCACTTCCCTCCATTCATCTTTAGTAAATACAATTTTCATAAATTGGAAAATGTAGAGTAGATCCCAGTTTCCAAGCTGTTGGCAAATGGTTCAAATTTCATCTTATCGCGCTCTTTGAAATATGAAATTGTTTGAGATGCTCTTTGGTGGACAAAGAAGCACCTCTTTTCTCAATGTATCTATATAGATGTATATTATCTTATTCGTGTTCTTATGTGGAGTGTTGATGCTACAATGTACTGTACATTATTCCGTTCAGAAATATTATGAGTTTTTAGTAAGTGTGTCTTTATTTTAAGCCTGTACGGTACACATATATGTTTTAGTAAAAATATTTATAAATCTTATTTTCACATTAATTATTTTATGATCGCTCTTAGGCAATATTGTATTTTCTATGGATTTCATTTATTTTTGTATTCAGTTTTATTGGTTGATTAATGTTTCGTGTCAAAGATTGTTTTTAAAATGCATTGGTTAACATAAATTTTGTTTTGGGATTGTCATGTTTATCTTAACATTCTAAGAGAAGAAATTATATAAATAGTGTAGCCGGATGTTGAATATCCACATTCAACTTAGTTTTGATATCTGTCTATTCACATGAATTATTCAAACACCGCTAAATATCTAGAGATTAAAAACTTCGCATCCCTCTAAAAAAAATAGTCAAAAGAATGAAAATGTAATATGGTGGATTCAAAAAAGTGAATTGACTTATGAAATATTTAAAATGAATTATTACGTTTCTAAATTGTAAACGGTTACATTACTTTTTTTTTGTTTTAGATCTTAATAAGCTAATTTGTATTTTTTGTCACCCGTCTTTCTTTTTTTATTAGCATCGACAAGCAACAGTTCAAATATTGTGAAGAGCAATTTTTTTTTTGCGCCGGGTCTTACTTCTCATTCAGGTTGTACGCTTATCTACTAAATACGCTAGGGATTTAAGGATGAGGAAGGTTGAATTTAGAAGACTTGTAGCCACATTTTTGGGGAGAGAGAGTGAGAAACTATTTGGGGAAATCCACCCTCAGTACACCCGAAGGAATCGAACCACTATCTCCTCATCATTACCAGTCTAGACTATTGCGAGAGTAGTGCCTTAGACCATGCTACCACCAAAGCGGGTGTAGAGCTTTTAACACATGTTTAAATTATATATCAATTTTGACATTGTGTTTTATTCAGCCTACCTCTCTAATTTTCTAGCACAATTTAAACCAAAAAAAGATTGATATTTAAATACAATTTAAGATTTGGCTACTTTTCGCTGTGATTAAGTTAATATACCATAATGGCAGCGTTTAAACAATGCTTAGAGGCCACGCTATTACTCGTTTTAAAAACATCGTGCTTCCGGAAATAGAACTACAATTAACTATCCATTAAAATATACATAAACACCATGAATACATTGAACATTGAACATATTTGATTTTGCCACAGTTGTTCAAATATTAAACTTGATATACCTTGAACGCTACTTTTTGTCTTAAAACAACAATATAAATTATATTTTAATATAAGATGATTCAATTTGATTTAAAATTACATATACAGAGTTAGCAAATTGTTCTTCATTAAGTGATGTTATCGGATAATTTGCTTTATTAGTTTCATCTTTCAATGATATAAATAAGTTTATTAATACCTAATAATAAATACCAAAGTAACATTTAATATATGTATAAACACATCGTACATTTCTCAGAAAAAAATAATTCTGATTACTCCATTTATTAAAGAAATTTGAAGCCAGAGATAGACTACACAAAATCTATATATCGATTGTTCACCTTTTATTTTCACGTATTCCGTCCTTAAGTTTATTCAGATAACATAATGAATAAATTCTAAATTTATTCTGTGATTTTATAAGAAAATGTATTCAATTAACATCTTGATCAATAATTAGTCTGTCTACACTTAGGCTGCTTAGATTAAATATTTTAATAGATATAATTATTTACTATGAAGGTGGTCCTATTGCTCATAAAAGAAAGTAAAACACTGAAACAAATTAATTAATAGAAGGTTAATTCCTTAGGGACAAGATAGTTCACAAAATTAACAAACCAAATATAATCTTAAGTGTTTAATTCAACAAAATAAATTAATAAACTTTAAATTAATTAATAATTTAACATGTTTAATTCCATTTGATTTTTAATAGTTATGAAAAAATTGCACTTCCTGTATTAAATCGTGAGTAGACTTTTTTGTGTGATTAATCGAAAATACTCTATGACTAGCGCTGGTAAAATAGTAACGCTTTATTCGCTACTTCTAAAATGTGGTTGTTAGTACTGCAAATCCTGTTTGATTTTCACGGGCAATACTTTTCTTATGCTGCCAGTTAAAGTGTGAGCTCAGTATACATAATGAACAAAACTACTTTATAGATCCTCCGGGCGAAAAACGGGTATATCAGCTAGGTTTGTATGCGCATTCAAATTTGTGTAGACTTTTCCTTTTGATTCTATAATGTTTGTCTGTCTACCCATTTGTTTGTTGCTCGTGAACTCAAAAAGTACTATTTGGATTGAGACGTGACTGCTTCGTTTGAACTTCTTATTTTTCAGAATACATGACAAGCTATACACCATCACGCTAGCTTAGCTCATCAGCAAGCGAAGTAACACCTAAAAAAAACCGAGCGTAGCTAGTGAAAATTTGTAGTGGTTTTATTTTAAGCTTTATAATAAAGATCAAAGTCTGATATATTGTTATTTTAAAAGTATTTGGTATAACAAAAATTAATCGATTTTGAAATTAGATATTAGAGGCTGTCCGTAAACTACGTGTGTATATCAAGAGGGAGGGGGGAGTGAAGGTCTCGGCTTGACCAAATGGGACGAGGGGGACAGGGGGACAGGGGGAGTCAGATAATGCATGATGTCGCATTACAATCAATTGTATCTGGCAGCGTTCTGTGCTAATGAGCCCGACTGTGCACACGTATAAACAAACAATGTCGTGCTTGACAAACATGTATGGACACGTTTCAATAAAAGGGCTATATAATCTTTATATTTAGAAATAATAACAAGATAAAAGGGGACATGATATAATCACATATTATTATTGGGGGTTCCAAAAAATTGTGTCAATATGTGAAAAAGGGGAGGAGCGGTTAGAAAACAAAACAAAATTGTTGTGACGTAACTTATGGACAGCTTTTAATTATAGATATACTACTGATTTTGTCCCTTCATTAAGGCGTAGATCTTTTTTTTTTATCTACATACATGAGTAATTCTGAACCTGCGCCGTGGTATATTGGCCAGTGCACCTGGCTACAAACTTAGGAGTCCCGGGTTTGATTACCAGCTGGTACGATGGGTAATTTTCCTGTAAGGAGAACTATCCAAGGGGTCACTAGTATTTAGTTAATTAGGCTTAAGCTAGGTTTAAAAGTTTCCACCGATTCCATCCTACCCTCGTATTTAATATCTTCATTGCATAATCTCGTAGGAACATGAAAATAACCTCCACGGAAAGGATGTATGATTAGTACTGTAACAAATATGTAAACGTTAGAGACAATGATTATTACATAATTTTAATTTAGCAAACTCTCCTGAATGCTCTTAGCCCGTACTACACACCTTGATAATCCCGTTAAAATGAAACAAGGGCCGTTCTGGCCAGCCTGGCGTATCGTTTCAGCTGACGTAATTATTTCTAAGCTGCAGATGCCTATAGACTCCAGAAAAAAAACTATGGATGCTTCGAAATCTCGGCGGAAGTGTCGAGAGTATTCTATGACTAGAACTTTCTGGGCGAGCGTCAGTTCCACCGAACCTACGCATGCGTCCTGTCCCCCCTCATTTAACCCTGCCATCAATTTGGACTCCCTCATATCCGTTTCTGGGGTTACGCGTTGTCTTTTGAGGACAATATATTGATATGTTTTGCCTGTATTGGTACAAAACCCATGCGGTCCACGATATGGTCCAAGAATATCGGAACAGTGTATGTGAGGACAGGATTGAAAGCCTGTGCTTACAGGACAGCTCCCTGTGGTGGATGACGAGGAACTTTATGTGGGTACCCGCACCAAGGCCGCCTTTTGTGGGATGGAACGGGGTGGACAACTCTGACCAGGAGAAGGCTGATACTCTCGATTACTCTTTAGAGATGCAATTCATACCAACTAACGACCGTCAGACCCAATGCATATTGTGCACGTCGTATAGTTCAACGGTGTGGTCTCGTACAGACCCTTAAATGAACCTTAACCCACGGAGGTGACATAAATGTCACTGTAATTACCTGCTCTAAGATTAAACAAGGCCCCCGGACCGGATTGTATCAGTAACGGGGTCTTAAAAAAGCTGCCCTTGGAGGCGATCAACTTCCTCGTGGAGTTACTCAATGCTGTCCTACTCCTGAGTCACTTCTCTTACCTCTAGAAGCACACTATCGTCGTCTTCCTCCATAAACCAGGTAAGGACCAAGCCCTATACTCGTTTTACGGACCTCTTAACTTGCTCTAGTGTTTGGGCAAGGTGTTCAGAGAGACTACTAATGACGGTACTGAACCTACATGATTGTGGAGGAGGGGGGTAGGGGGGAGGTCATTTTGTTGGATGGACAGTTCAGCTTTTTGGCAGGACACGCTACGTCACACCAGCTTGTCCACATCGTGGAGAAGGTCTAGAGAAACTTCAATATCAACAGGCTAACTGGCGCTGTCTTCTTTGATGTGGCAAAGGCCTTAAACCATGTTTGGCACAAAGGCCTCCTCTTCAAATTAATTTACTTCAACCTTCTCTTTTACCTAGTTAAGGTTGTAACATCTTTTCCATCCCACTATCTTTGGGAACGCCACTTTCTAAATAAAAAGCATCCGGGCTGGAGTGCCTCAGGGATCCCTCTTGGGCTCTGTTTTCTTCAGTCTGTATGTGAAAGACATACCCAAGTCCCCAGACACCAAGCTATACCGCTTATATGTGGACGACACGGCTCTAGTAGCTGAGTCGTGGTGAAGGCCTCTAGTGGAGAGGCGACACTAGACGTACCTGATACAGTTGGAGGGGGGCTGACCACCTGGTGGACGAGTATCAACGTGGAGAAGAGCATTTCAGTGCTCTTTACATGAAATAGAGCACTACAAGCCAGCTCCTCTCCTGTTGTTTCGAGAACAGATTAGTTGGCCGAACAGTGCTGCGTACCTGGTACTTATGCTGGACACCAAACTGACTTGGAGACTGACTGTACCTGACTGAACGACTGACCAAGGGGAGGCAAAGGTTGGGATGCCTAGGCCCACTTTTGGACAACTTCGCGAAATGTGACAACCCATCAGTTAATTATTCCAATAACACGGTGTGACCTATTATTGGTCAGTACGTGTTATAATTTTCTCTCGTGCTCCCCTTCAGGTAGTATTAGAGCTTGTCGACATGCGACTGTAACTGAAACTGTATTGGTACTCATAATACCACCATTAAGTGCTTAGGTAATCTAAGCACTGCCATTAGGTCGGCCTTTATTCTCGTATTTAAAACTCTCTTTCGACTTATAATAATTATTTGCTAAGCTTTTCAAAATATCCTTTCATATTAAATATTAAATAATGATTATTTATTTAATCAAATATTAAATTTAAATGGTTGGCTATCATTAACATATTTCAAGGTCACCTCAATGAATAGTATTATAAATTACTTTATTATGAGGCCACAGGGTAGCTTTAGTATTCTTCTGATATATTCTTTTTATTTAAATTCCGCTATATCGAGCATGAAAATTGATGGTTTTGTATTATAGATGCCACCATGTTGAGAATGGAAGTTAATATCGTTTTTATATTTAAATTCTGCCATACAAGCCATGGAAATTAATGTCTTTATTTTAAATGCAGTCACATTGGGCTTGTTTAGAAATGGCTTAATTAATTTGATACCACCGTATTGGAAGTTTTTAATTAGTTGCTCCTTTATAATAACAATGTCAGTTGAGATTAGTTATGCTCTCGTTTATTATATGGCCTTTAGTTATTGTTCTGACACGGGCTTTTTTGGTACATTTTACTCTTTGTAATTAACTATGGGCTTGAGTTTGAATATTATATTGTAGGTGATGTATTTACTGCTTCAGCTATGGACGTTTAAATTGAGGTTTACCCTTTTGCCCGGACTTTGTAGTCCGTCCATTTCCACTACACTCTCTGTCACTTGTTCTATTGCATGTGTTAAATTCTATTGTTTGTTTAGTCAATAAATTGTTAATTTGGAACCCACATCCTTATTTGTCCCATTTGGGGCTATTTAGGAAGGGGGGTTGCAGTACATTCGGGCGTGCCACAGGCAATGGCAAATTAGTCTTGGCTAAACTTTCCACAAGCTGGGTTACAACTTATGTAATCTAAACGGGCATATATATATGTGTGTGTGTGTGTGTGTGTGT
>CABFOV010000070.1:149898-246994 GCA_902141375.1 Timema poppense
GTGTGTGTGTGTGTGTGTGTGTGTGTGTGTGTGTGTGTGTGTATGAGTAGTTCTATAATTTGTACATTTTCCTGGGAAATTTTAAATCAAAACAACAATAATCACTAGACATAGAAATCAATTTTCTGATCATTGTTCTACATAAAAGTTGCCAATATTATTGAGTGGAGTGCGACAGTAGGATATTGAAAGGCTAGACGGGCTGTATCTATAAATAGACATACATTATTATATGTATATATAAACTTTTTTTTTTGCATCGCGTCTTACTATCTATTAGGATTATTCGCCTATGTACTAATTACGATAGTGGTTTAAGGTTGAGGAAGGTTAAATTTAGAGAAAGTGTAACCCCACGTTTTCGTGGAGAGAGAGCGGGAAACTATTTAGAAGAAAACACCCTCAGTACACACAACTGAGCCACGATCTTCCCGTCATCAACTATCTAGTCTAACTTAAGAGTGGTGCCCTAGATCATGCGGCCACCGAAGCGGGTTTTTATTATCATTATTAAATATAGCTGTAAGTATATTTTACTCAGCGAACTATGGAGAAAAAACATGTTATATAAATATATACAACAATTTATCAATAAGTAAACGTCAGAGTTTGTATTTCACTAGTAAACAATGGATAGTATTATGTTGTACGTAGGTAGGTAGGTAGGTAGGTAGGTATTTTGTGTATTTCATACAGGAGTATAAACATTTTCGTATTCGTCATAATATTTTTTTTTCATACCAAACCTCCCTGAGGGCCGTAGATTTATTATCGTTCTAAATAATTAAAACTGAATCACTAGTATATGCCGCTCAAGGTAGTGGGTAGTGTTGGAGATTAAAACTATGCTTGCTTGATAACAATCCCCAATAGTTGCATTATTATTATTATTAGTATTATTATTATTAGTAGTAGTAGTAGTAGTAGTAGTACCGCATCTTACTACCCGTTCGGGTTATATACACTTACACTAATGTGTTATGGCAGGGTGATTGTGAGATGAAATGGAGGATCTACAGTTTAACGTGGAATCCGAACCACGGTGGAGGCCTGGCATTCCCCACATTATGAACTTAAAATTAAGATAATTCGAGAACTCAAACTAACAGTAGTGTGCAAAATTACTAATCCAACTTCATGTAAACACTCCCAGGTCCGCTCCAGTGGACGCAAGAGCCTCCACTCCCTTCAGTTGTTGGCGCTGTGCCATGACGTCACACCTCCCTCCTCGTCGTCTCACCGCTCCAGTGGACAGTGGGCTCTAGCTGTGAATTGGGTTCTCTGTTGGAGGGGATCTGGTTTTGGATTGGGTTCACTGTTGGAGACCTGAATCAAGGTCTTTGTTCAGTCTGCGCTCCGGAATTAGTGAAGGTGTGGGAAACACATATCGATCAGCGCTCTGGCCGCAGAGGAATCCGGGCTGCATTCTGGCAGTTTTCTACCCCCTTGGTCGTCCGAGTGCACATTTTTGCTTTGATGATTGGAGTCGCTACTATCTTATGGATCGCTTCATGAGCTTGAAAGTTTTTTTGCTATTATTAAGGCACACACACTCTTATGAATAATTTGCTTTTAGTTAAATGTCATATGCGTTCGTATAATAGTTGGAGAAGAAAAAAAACTAATATTTTTGAGGTTGCACTGAGATTAAATATTTATGCAATATTTTATTTCATATATTTAAGGCTGTGGATCATTTTATTAAGGTGTTTATTTAGATATTTTAAAAATACACTTTAATGAATTTAAATTTTAACCATTGGACACCCAAGGTTAGCTGTACTATCATATTTATATTGATCCAAGAGTCTTGAATTCAATTCCTGACCATTAAGGTGATAGTTCACAGTTATATATATCTTTCCTGATTCCACTGTTGTATGTTTTATGTAATTTTTCTAGACATTTACTTGCTACTTTTTGAATCATTAATTAATAAAAAAAAAACTATATAAATATTTTAGCACCATGTCTTACTACTCATTTTAGCTATAGGAGTATATACTAATTACACAAATGTACTATGGCTGAGGAACGCTTAATTAAGAGGAAATGTACCCTCATTTTCATGGGGAGGAGAATGTAAAAACATTTAGGATAAGCCACCTTTATCCTACCGACTGGGATTGGAATCCTGATCCCTTTGTCCTCAGCAGTCCAGTCTCTATTGCAAGGGATGCCAGGTCTCCACCGTGGTTCGGATTCCACGTTAAACTGTAGGTCCTCCATTTCATCTCACAGTCACCCTACCATTACACAATTAGCGTAAGTGCGTATAACCCGAACGGGTAGTAAGACGCGGTGCTAATAATAATATTGCAAGGGTTACTCCTTATACCATGTAATACCTTAAGTGGGTCATACAATTTTTTTTTTTACATCCATTACTGTTTCCAGCCTATAGCTTGGATCAGTTTTTCATTCAAGGCCTATATTTTCCACTACCTGTTTGCTATGCCTGTCGTAGCTTCATATGCCTTACAATATAACTTAAGACAAGGACAGGCACAACATTCTGTCCCCGGCTGTTAATTCATCACGGTGAAAGGGTAAGCACACATTTTACCAATGATAAATTTTTCAGCCATGCCAAGAATCAAACCAGGGACCCTTAGTTCAGTATACAGACACTATACTGACTGAGCTAAGGTGTAGGATATACACCAATCAATGTTATGATCAAATGTACATTACGTATGTTTATTTTTAAATAGGTTTATCATTCAAAATAAACCTAAAGCGATATGTGCACTTAGCTTGTTGACTGATGCTTTTGGAAAATGGTAAGATATTCCCGGACCTGTCATCGCAATTTTCTTTATGATTATATATATATAATTTTCTTTATAATTATATATATATATATATACATTTAAATCAGGTTATGAAGATAAAATATAAAAATTACACTATAATTTGAAGTAGACTATTGATCTAACTCCTACCTCTGATTAAGTGACATGGATGCTAGCACATATATAGTTTTTAATTAAATTTAAATTAATTTAACACATTTCTTAGATTTAGATTTCCATTTCAATATTTAAAGATTCATTGTGACCTTGTGTATGATAGATTATATTTTAAATGTTAGTTGTATTCAGTATAGCACTAGGCCTCATGTATCTACGTTCATCGCATGAATAAGCTTGTCATAGTCTGGAATTAAGGAAGCCGCATCGGAGAAAATGCGGGTTAAGACGCTGGCCCGGTTGGTAGTTTGCCACTTAATGAATGTATAGTCGGTAGGTAAACTATAGACAACTAAGTTGTCGGACAATTTGTGATTCAAAGTGTTATCAAATATTACGGGTAGAAATTATATGAATGCATTTTTTTTCGCTGAGGATTTTAAGGAGACCTCAAATTTAAGGAGCACTTCAATTGGAAACTAATTCAAATTACATAATTTTTAAATTATATACTTATTCTTAAGCCTTGACACTATTAAATAAAATAAATAGATAGATATAATTAACAATAGTAAACCATGGGTTCAGCACCAATGATTGATTCTGGTTCAGGTATTATAGTTAAAAAAAGTATTCAAAAGTTCAATAGTGTACGTAAGAGCTGCCAAAAACATAATACTTTATTTCAAACTAATTAGTTAGAGCCTTCTAAATTAAAGTAGGGAAATCATATCCATCCAAACTTAGAGTTCTATGTGCACCGCGTTCTACTAGCAATCCAAAATATCTCCTTTTTTCAATGGCGGGATAGGAATATAGGAAGGCCCAATTCATATGTCTCTTTGTCGATCCGGCCCACCTATCCCTTTCTATATCCTAATGTGTCCCTTTTCTCATTAAGTTTGGAGACTTCTTATCTATGGTGTTACTTTCGCAATCAAAGACATGTAGATCGGGAGTCGAATCCCGGTCAGCTGCACTGAGGCTGGTTGTACCTAAATGGTTTTCTACTGTCCTTGCACACTATAAATGCAACCTTACTCATTCCTAGCACATTAGTGTATTTATTACATAGGCTTGAAACCCTAACGGATTAAAATACCCAGGGTGTTCTGAAACTCATAGCCCAAACTGCACATATAATTTGTTTAGACCAAAAGTAGTACAAAATCCCTGTACACTTACATCCAAAAAACTATGCAAATACCATTAAATTGTATTCAAAGTTTCGGCGTACAGCGCCTGGAGATCAAAACTGTTCAAGCATGCATGTAGACCACGTTGCATAGGAGTTAGGCGCACAGCACTGTACACCTCGACATTTTGGAGCACGGCAGTAAAACATACCCTTAATAGTAAAACAACACACTAAACCATCTGGAAATGAGAACGCGTTCTCATGGTCATCATTAATGGTCCTACACCACAGAAAGTGCTTGCCATTATTACATGTGCAATGCCGCGCGCCTTACTCCTATATAACTTGTTGTACACGTATGCTTGAACGGCTTTGATCTCCAGGCGCTATACGCCGAAACTTTGAACACAATTTAATGGTATTAGCATAGTTTTCCGGATGTAAGTGTACAGGGATTTTATACTACTTTGTCTTTGAACAAGCTATGTGTATAGTTTGGGCTATGAGCTTATAAACAAGGTGTCCGGAAATCCTTGGATACGGACTGTACCATACTATTCTCTGGCCTAAGATAAATAGAAAATAATCTTTGGTAAAAATGCGTTAGACCCTTAGTTTTCGAGAAAAACTGCCTGAAAATTCTTAAAACAGTAGACGAAAGAGTTTAAGTGGCAGCGCTGTGCCTTACATTACGAGTTGGTGGTAAGGCATAGTTCTAGGTAGAGAGTCAAGCTCAGTAGTATCAAATAGGCTATGGAGTATACACATAGTGTATTGGGACATGGCAATTGCCACGGATGCATGAAACGGCCAATATGTATACATATACTAGTACTTTCAGCCGTAATGCAAGTAATTCTAGCCTACCCTTACTGAGTAACTAAGATGTGAAACTAACGCCTTTGTCATTATTATTATTATTATTATTATTATTATTATTATTATTATTATTATTATTATTATTAGCACCACGTCTTACTACCCGTTCGGGTTATACGCACTTACGCTAATGTGAAAATGGTAGGGTGATTGTGAGATGAAATGAAGGACCTACAGTTTAACGTGGAATCCGAACCACGGTGGAGGCCTGGCATTCCTCACATTCACAATATGTCTTGTCAGAGGTGAAGGAAGGGTTTGGTAATCAGATAAAAACACCTTTGTCGGCGTGCCCTACGGTGCTCGTTTGTCATTAATTCGTGAGAGAAAACTTTACAGTATTTTTCATTAGGTTCATTTTCTTTTTAAATATTTCAACCCAATGAATATGAACGTCATCAATGGATCCCGTAGAGGTTTTTTCATCGATAAAATTATTGGCCCAAACTGGTGGTCATAAAGATTGAATGTTGAGCTGGTGAATTTAAGGTGGTTTTTTACTAATTGTCTTTTCACACTCCCTCGCTACAAATGCTGGGATATTTCCTATAAATAATGCCTTTCGTATCCCTACTCAATTAATGTAAATTATATCCATATAACCTGAATGGATGAGGATAAGTGGAAGAAAATTAAAACATTGTTACCAACAACATAATCATCTTATAAGTTTATGTGTTTCACATCGTGTAGCAGCCCCCAGGTCAAAACACCTTAAATGCATTCATATCCTAGTATTTAAATTATTATTTTCATTGAATCTTACTACTCACACGGATTAGTCGCATTTAATTACACTTGTCGGGTAGATATAATTTATAGCAAAATGTGCCTTTATTTATAGGGAGGGATAAGGAGCTACGTTTAGAAAAACTCCTTCCAGTACCCCCCGTCGAAATTTGAATTCTGACCTCATCACCAACAAACAAAATGAAAGTGACGTTAAGTCAACGTGCTTGATTTAATCATTATATATTGTTTAAAAATGATTAATAGAATGCGACAAAGTTATCTCAAAATAGAATCAATGAACCCAGTGGATATTTTGTAATCTATGCTAGCACCTCCACTCATATATCATGAGACTACTACAGTAAACTAAGTTAGCAATCGTCTATCATAGTTGAGTAATGAAAAAATAGCCTGAACAGTAACTCAACAGTTTTTTTTCATTTTAAACGTTTATATTTATATTATAAATATTCACCTTCCTTTAATCATTAAAATAATACTTAACCTAATAGATTAACCTCAAAAAGTATTGTGACCCCCGGAAACATACAGACACCCACCAGGTTGGGAACCATTGATTAAAATGGATTTTTTTTTATGTTGTGACACATGGTTTTATAAATACGATCGTTCCGTGTAATCATATTGTATGTAATTCTTAGTGACTAAATACTGACAGAAATAATTTGAGGGGCCTTCATTCAAACACGTTCTCCTTATTCGTATTGCCATCCAAGGAATTTCAAGAAATATCTAATTGTCGCTTCCTCAGAATATATTAAATACGTCATCATTGAGCGATCAGGTACTCAAGGTTACAACGTGTTATTTCCTGTTGCGATAGAGGTAAATATGCTTTAATTGGTTTTTAATTAAGAAATTGTAAGGGACGGGTTGTTTATTCAAGAAGGGAGCGAATTATTTAATTAGTCATCAGCAATGCTGAAATTCGCCAGTCATTCTTAGTTTATTTAACACTAAGATTAGCTAAGTGCCATGGCCAAAATATTTATGATCGGTAAAATTTATATATACCCTTTTACAGTGATGAATCAAAAGCTGGGGGCTAGGTGTTACGTATGATCTAGATTTAATTAGGTTAATAAATCATGTGCTTATTTAATAAGTCGGTTCAAAAAAGCATGTTAAATACGTTGAATAAAATTATATAGTCTAATGTATAGAGATGATATGGGTAACTTTAAAGAAAGTATGCACACGTCAACGTGGAGAGAGGATGGAAAAACAAGTGCTGTGTACTATGTTAAGAACAATCTCTAAAGCACTTTAGATTTGAGTCTAAGCTTCTTGTCACCAGCAATTTAGTGATTCACAATCTTGATGACTTAGACCATGTGACCACTGGTTTTACTTTATTGAAGATATTTAAGGCTAAACACACAATTTACAAGATTTATTTTAAATTGCAATAACAATATTTGGTATTAGTAAATATTTTATCTAATCGTTCCTAGTAACAATTAACCAGTTAAAAATCACCTATTGAGGCTAGGATTTATAAATACCATTTATTGTAACTATAAAAGTAAATTCTTGGTATAAACTACGTCATGGAATTGTATTTAGTTCCATAAGAAATAAAGGGGAGGAGGTATTTCTCAAATAATAAAAAACTAGTTCTTCTCTAGATAACGCAGAATGTTCTAAATAGTGGATTATAAATTTAAATTAAATTTTAAAGCGAAGAAATTGATGTTTGACTCATATTTTAACTATCTGAATATTGTTTATTCATTAAATTAACGCAATTTAGGTTTATATTAGGTATATATAGAATATAGTTGAACTTTTGGGTATTATCGTTTCATACATTATTGAATAACCATCACTCACTTATAAATTTAAATATATTGTTACACATCTGAGTTCTAAAGTTATTTAGTGCTATTCCTAGTTACTGTAGCTTTATTTTTATAGCAGCTCATCTCTCTACCCATTCAGGCTATACGCCAATTTGGAACTACTAAATAATATAATTCAACTGGGTTTCTCCATTAAAAAGATAAAAATGTAATGTTTATCCATTATATTGTAGGTGACCTGGCGGTCTAGGGGTAAGGTGTCAGACTTCTGTGCTGGCGGCCGGGGTTCGATCCTCGGTCCCGGAAAAGATTTATCTGATTACCAAACCCTTCCTTCACCTCTGACAAGACATCTTGTTAATGTGGGGAATTCCAGGCCTCCACCGTAGTTCGGATTCCACGTTAAGCTGTAGGTCCTCCATATCATCTCACAATCACCCTACCATTACACATTAACGTAAGTGCGTATAACCCAAACGGGTAGTAAGACGCGGTTCTAATAATAATAATAATAATAATTTATCCATTATAGTTGCAAAAACAGACAAATAACATTTGGGGGTCCCCATTGGAATTTTATTGCGCCAAATATATCGTCCTTATTTTTTAAGAAACCCGCTCATTTTTTGAGGCTTGGATGGTAATTTTCAGTCACAAAGACTCTTTGCATCCTTTTGGGATAAGGGCTATCTGCCTAAAAAATTTCAGTCTCCTAAGGGTTTTAGGATTCGAAATTTTTATTACTTTGTTTATTTGGAAACTTTTTAGTTTAGGAACTTTTGTCACCATACATTCCTGCACCCTTTTGTTTTCGGGTCTACTTGCCTTCAAAATGTAGGCTTCTTGGGTCTTCTGCGTTTTGAGATTATTTTGGTTGGGTAGAAGAACCAGTAGCCCCACGGCTTCTTTGGTGCTGACTGACATCTTTGAAAAGTTACCAGACCAAATTATGTATCCCTACGCCGTACCATATTATCTGCAAAAACATGTGTTTAGCAGCTGTCACTTTTGAAAGTCAAAATTTAGGTCTATACCTAAATGTTGACTGTCAAATGTCAGCTGTGAGCTGTCAGTCAGCACCAAAGAAGCCACGGGGCTACTGTAGTAATTATTATAGTATAGACTGTTTGTAATTTGTATGCAATGTTAAGTTTGGCAAATAATTGGGTAAAAGAAAACTGGAGCAGATCTGTCCTCGGCTAATGATGCCTGTGCTCTCTAGATTTGAGCAAACTGGAAACTTAATAGCTATGTTTCTTATTGCTGGTGTGGTGTGATAGCAGAATTGGTTTATATATATATGTGCTATCCTAGCTGCTAATAAATTCTTGTAATTTTCTAAAAACTTGACAAAACTCCAATATAAATGCTTTACTATTTTCTAGTTTCACTCGTCGTACTTATAAGATATAAGAATATATCACAAAAGATAAAACTACATTTATTTTAATACATGAGACACATTATCTCACTCCCCGACATGGTATATCCGCATAAATTTATCAATGGATTAAAGAATAAGAAAATAGGCTTTGAGAGGAAATGTGTAATTATTTATTTGAGATAGATTTAAAAGCCATTTATGTATAGAATAAAATATATTTAATTAATTTATGAGAAAATGTCATTGCTCACAGTCACTTATTCCTAAATTTACTGAGGGATATTTTCCATTCTTAAAGAAAGTAAATTTATTGCTGTGCATATATTAAACAAGATCGGGTACCAAATGAGGTGTAACTGTCTCAGAGTTTTCTCCGTGTGTGTTTATGTGTATGTGAGAGAGAGAGAAGGATATAAAGGAAGAGAGATATTTGCGTGTTTGATTACTCAAGGCGTCAATGATAATAAACATTTCGTAGTTTGTATTAGTCAGCTGAACTACATCACGCCCCATAAAACTTTGATTATCTGCAAAGGTCCTACGGAAGCAAACAGAGAACATTTTGGGCCAGAGCATAAGGCTGTGTTCAAAATCAAAAGTACTATTAGTATAACTTTTTTATAGCGTATGTTGACAAGGTTTATCGGCTAGACATTCCTGATCTCATACTAGCTGTGGTAAATATATGTAACCCGTCTTCTAAGCTTACGGTTCCATGTAGGTGCAGTTACTTCATCCCAATGACATGATTTTGTGATAATTATGATGATTGTGTGATGTCAGTAGAAGTATTAATTATAGCTTAAGCCTAATTAATCAGACCATGCCAGGCATAGGAATAATTTTTCTTCGGCATGAACACCTATGATATCACTGGGAATCGAATCCTGGACCTCTGGATTACTAGCCAGAAATGCTTACCACTTGACCAAAAGGCCGGCTAGTATATGGTTGATGTCGTAACACTAACTTCAATATAAACTGATGAATGCATTTGGTCTTATTGGTGAAGTAATTTATAAAATGTGCTAGTATAGAGATATAGATATTAGCTTTTCAGCAAATTAAATTTATTAAATGTGTTTTTTTAGTTTGTGAATCTTATTACTTGTGCAGAGGACTCCTTCAAAATTTAAATACTAAGATATTGTGATAGTGTTTTATAATATGAATCCACTATGTATTGTTGATTACAGTTTTGGTAATTTATCGCTTTTACAAGTTATTATATAAAACAGCTCTGTCAGTGTCACATCATTAAATTAATATTTGTTTGCAAAACATTATGTGCTTAGAACAATATGTATGACGATTGTATGTGATACAGTGGAACTATGTGTTAATAGCAACAGTAAAATTTAGTAGCAAAGTGGTTAAAATTCTATTCAAACAATACTAAGGCCTTTTAATTAGTTAAATAAAATTATAATAAACTTAAATATACAATTATCCCTCCCTCGCCCTTGAAGGCCCCCACAAACGTGTGGTAAGCAATAGAGATACTCATACATAACTAGACCAATGGGATAGATAGTATAAAGGTATAAAATAGAGCAAATGTACCAGTATTTGAGGGGGAACTCAGGTATAGAGAGCCAACTTGGGGGAAACATGACAAACATAGCGCTTCTTCAGTGGGTTTAATTGTCTTTAAGCAGGATAACATGCAAAACTCTGCAATGGATGGTTGCCATTATTGTTACTAAAAAAACTTAAGGTACTTTTAAGTAATAATTCTTTTCCTTTAAATTATTAACTTATAAAGCAAAGTGTCGTTTAAGGGAGAGAGCAAATTTAATGTAAATGTTAAGCAAAATAATTAAGAACTTTGGTTTTGCTAAAAAATACTGTCATGCAACGGTTCTCAAACATTTTGAGTCGTGTTGCACTTTTCAGGAAAGAAATTCGTCACGGAGCACTATCATCGCCCTTATTTCAAAGGCACATATGTACTATACATTTTTGGCTGTTTTACTTGATTGCAATTTTCAAGTTGTTAGCTGATATTTAATGGTATAACAAAGACACGAATTATTTTTCGAATTCTAAATAACTTAAATTTTGATCTAAGCTTAATATTTCGCATTGAAAATCATTGAAAACTGAAACTTTTAATTTATTTATCTCAAAACATCAATTTTGTACATACGTCTCTTTGGCATAATGGTGACGATATTTTCATATTCCGCCTACATAGTTACATAGGTACTAAACAGAATAACAGCAATATTGACAATGGAAGTTATTTCCAAGCATTTCGGTATGCTAAACATCAAGTTTTATTCATTCTAAATTCTATTTTCTTTACTAATTTCAGGGAAATAAAGAACTTGCTTAACTACACAAATGAAAAATAACAAAATATTAATAAAGACAACACATTTGAGAACGAATTCAAAGCCGGAATTATAAATCCACAATATGATACCCATATATATAGTATCTAAACCATGTTTACCGTTGCAAATCCCCGGCGGGATGGGGCTTAAAATAGTCGCGCAGTATCCACTGCTTGTCGTAAGAGAAGACTGAAAGAAGAAGCTTAGTACAGGATGTACCTCGTGCAGGACAAAGCTCTCATATATATTCGCTTTCATCTCCTTTTCTTCTTCTTACTCCTTCTCTTTCCTTTCTTCTTCTCCGTTTAATTTTTCTTACTTCTTTCTTCCCTTTCCCTTACTTTCAGCCCTGTGCAGAAGCTTTTAGGTCCCTCCGTGGATGACCTTGGCAACATCCACGGCTATCCTCAAGAAATTATAGGATACTATTGCACTTGGGCTACGTCATGAAAGTAAGATGGTTGCACTATCTTAGTAGATGAGACTTCAGTAAATCTATAGCCAGTTACCCTACTTTTAGAAAAGATCGGTTGAGTTCATGATGGTTCCGGATGTATAATAGGCTCTTTCCTGCACCCCCTTGATGACATGACCTCCCTTTTGGCAATGCCTCATTTGAGGGTTGTCATGTCCAGCGTCGTATGGGGTTCTCTTCCAGTAGAATTACCAGGGCTTCATGTGGTAGGACCAATTTGGATCACCCTTGGTCTATGATTTGAATATTGTGCAGTTTGTCCCCAAATGGCACAACAACATCATGGCAATATCAGAAATATCAATGAGCAACAAGACCGGAGTACTGGTAAAGGTAGAATAACATATATTCCTCAATGTTTTCAAGGGAGTGCTCACTTCCGATTACCTCGACTGCGTGGACATTGAGAAAATCTCCGAGGAGCTTGCCTTTCACCGAGGTTTAGGGTATTGGAAAAAAAAAACGGACAAAAGAAAAATACGGACACGGTTATCTACACTTTTTGGATTCCTACCCTTCCAAAGAAGGTCCGAGCAGGATTTCACGTGCTCAGTGTCCAGTTGTATTTCCCCAACCCTCAGCCCTGGTTGTGGTTCCAGGAAATTGGGCATACGAGGCTGCAGTGCCGTGGAAAGCCAACTTCTGCATATTGCGGGCCGGAGGCTTACGATACACCGTGTGAGTTTCCTAAGTTCTGCGTTAACTACAAGGGTCTACACTTTGCCTGATCACAGGCCTATTCGAACAGGAGGACAGAGAAAAATGTCCTGAAGTTTCAATCTGAAAATAAGATATCTTAATAATGCCCAAGCCCGCAAAGAATACGTGTCCAGTTAGGCTCCAGTATTTCAGACCTCTTATAGTCAAATTGTTGGACAAAAATTCAATCGTCCTAGCTGCCTTTGTGCAGTTAATCTTTCTATGACGTCTACGCAACACGTGCCATTTTTCTCTACTCTCTTTTCTCTAGGGGCCGCCGAAATTTGTATGGAGCTGGACACCTTCCTGGAGGACGTTTCTACCACCCATACCACAAGGAGTCCTCAGGGAACCCACCTGAGTCCTCCTTGGAGAACTCCCTCCCCTCCCCCAAGTCCTCCTTGGGGAATGACCCCAAGTCCAACTTGGTAAACCAATTTACCTGCGGCCATTTTTGAGCCGTTCACTCTTAACTTTAGTACTCCAGAGGCTAGGTTTGGTAGAGGAACAGGTGAGGCCACAAAGGCGAGACCTACTGGTGCTTTAAGGAACGCCCAAAGAGGGATCATCTATTTTAATACAAATATAAATACATTGAAGGCTATATCTAAGTCTTCGCGCAAGGATGCAACGCTCCAGTCTCTTCTGAAGAAATAAAAGTTTTTGCTGAAGTGAGAGGCCCAAGAAAAACTTAGAAAGCCTAGAGGACCTAAAAAGGTCGTAAATAAATGTTTGTTTTAAGAACTAGTGATATGGATTTCGTAGATGAATACATTTTATATCAATAAATAATTATGCTGCTACAATTCCATTATAGGGATTTCTACGCTCATATAGAGAAAATTAAATTACCAATTTCTTCCCTGCATCCTTCAATTTCTTGTTTGTAGGAGACCCATTTCCCCCCTGCTGATAGCCCGATTCTTTGAGGGTACGATACATTCGTACCAACAGGCCATCCTTTTATCGGGAAAGTGGAAGTGTGGTTAAACCCGCACAAAGCAGAATATACCAAAAATATATGAATATTGTTTCCGATCTCCAAGGGATCACTGTTTGTATCTCACCTTCTATGGGGGTGATGGTATGCTGCATCTACCTCCCACAAGAAGAATGTGTTACCAAGAGAAGTATGGAGCCCTTATAGACACAATCTCCCGGCCCCGGCAGTTTAACGCTCATAGCCTGGCGTGGGGTTTAATTATACTCCATATTTAAGGATGTATCATCTGCCATTGACTTAACTTTCTTTAAAACCACCATTGCTCTTCACTTCCTGTGGGTGTACACCCTGTCCTATATGGCCGTGATCCCTTTCCTATTCTGTTCTAAACATTTCAATACACTCTCAGTGTATAACGGGTGACCTATAGATACTTAAATTTGCTGACTAGGATAAATTTCACAGCGTCTTTTGTAAATATTTTTTTATAAATGTAAGTTTTTTACTGTATTTGTTTGCAAAGGTTCTTCTGAAATACGATTTTTTTTTGTTAATATTGCAGATGTACTTGACGAACCTTTTTATAGTTCTAAGATCTCTTAATGGGTCATCACTATGTTTTGTTGATACACTGAAGATCATAGGGGTCACAGGGGCCAGGCCCCACTAGAATTTTTCCAACAAATTTTAAATATTTCTTTTTCTTTTTTTTTTCCTCTATAAAATATTTTTGAAAAAAAACATGAATATTAAGTGGAACACCATTCCATACACGGATAAATTATTGGATTATTTATACAGTATTCAAGTCAAGATTAATCATTCCTCGCTCCAAACGTCACGTGAGGACTGTACCGGCTCTAGAATGACCGAACATATAAGTTGAGCAGGGCCATCTCAGATTGGCCCTCTTAGAGAAGCATGAGATGTATCTCAAGGTCAATCCTTTACCTTTCCGGTGCGAGATTTACACTAGCGAATAAGGCCAGCCTGAGCTGGTCCGCTCTATGATAAAGGTGATCTATATTTTGTTTATTCGTCTATGTTTTTTCGTTTAAGTATGTGTTAAAACCCGAGAAGTAAGATATCACGTGAATATGATTAATTAAAAACTCTGTTTTCTTCATTAAAACTGCAAGAAAAACTGGACATTAAACTGTTAGGAGCATATCAGCCCAAAGACTTTACATTTATGCAAGTGGATGGCAAGAAAAAAATAACTTTTTCTAATGCTGGGTTTGGTAAACGATTGTGGTTAACTGTGTATGAAGAAAAACAGAGCTTATTTGGTTTGTATTGTTTATTATTTGGTGCTGAGAGGTTGTGGACAAAGGTAGGTTGTAAGGATCTTAAACATTTACGTAAAAGAATGAGAAAACACGAGTAATAGGCAATTCTTCTAGAAAATTCATTTAATTTTAAAACATTTGGAACATTAAAAATAGCATGGATAGATTCCGCGGTCAAAATTTCAGTCCAAAAAAACAATGAACTGATGTTCAAAAATAGCATATATTAAGCAGATTTATAGAATGCTTAATATACTGTGGTACTCATGAACTGGCATAAGAGACAGAAGTTCCCAAGTTTTGTACAAATAATGGCATCACTTGGTAAATTTAATTCAAAACCTGTATTAGTTTATTCTCTATGTAAATTTGTTTAGTAGTTTTGTAATTGTATTTATTTTTAAACAATTTAGATAATTAAATTAATTTAATTCAATATGTTAATATGTAGTGAGAAAAAATCACTACCAGTAGAGCCCCATTTACAGAGTTTCTATGCTCCGCATCCTTATAGTCCTTAAATTCTTAGAAATGGAAATCACGTCTACACAGTTTGTATCCGAAATCACGCGATTGTACCAACCCATAAGATATTTGGAAACAAAGTTTAAGTTGAACTCTTCTAAATAATATTTTCTAAATCTATGTGTAAGCAGACGAGATCACGCCTGAACAAATATTAACACACGTAACTAGACAACATATTTTTATAAAAAGTCTTGTATAGGCTACATGTGAAAGGTAGGTTTATTGAATTCACAGATAATATATTTTAAACATGTGCAAGTTAGTGTAATTGCTATGAAAATTCCATTGGTACTTTTATTTTGATGTGCGCACATCCATATTTGTCTGTGCGTGATAGTACCTAGCAGTCCGTATAAACTAGTATTTAGAAAGTTTTGAGTCAATTTCTGTCGAGTGATAAGGATTAAGGATAATGACTCTATTACCAGTCCAATTTGTTAGTGTGGAGTCGATTTCTTACGGAGTACTACGCACTTTATGGATACGAAGTATATAGATGGGGCTAGAGCTTCAACCCGGCCCTACCAAAAATAAGTTTTACGCTTTGCAGTTGCTGAAGATAATAAAAAATAACTTTCTCTAAATATTTATACATGTGAGTTCCAGTACCAAAATTTCATCTTATGGATTATATGGAAAAAAATGAAGTTTTGGCGATTCTTTTTCTCGTTATCTTGAGCACAGTCAGTGGTTCCTACGGTAGCTCTCGTTCACAGAACCTCTGGGTATCTACCAGTACAAACTTCACTCTTGATACAGTGTAATGTAATGTTGGTGGCCTTTAACCACATATTATTTAAATTTAAAAATACAAATTATTTAAGACCTTGTTTTGTACGCTCAAACAGATGCCACTAAGTTTAAAAGTGTTCCTATTTTCGCTAACCATTTTCAAGAGAGATTATATTTTAAGGCAGATAAACATTGCCGGCTGCTAAGAAATTTGAGCGACTTGAAAGTAAAAAATTATTGAAAACAATAGAAAGAATATAAAAATACACATAAGTAAGTTTAAAAATCACATAAAAGATTCGAGAAAAAAGTGTCTTTATAAAGGGTTCTTTTAATTTGTCACTTAGTAATGAAGTAATCTCCATGTTAACGAAAAACTATCAAACCTTCAATTAGTCCCGAGTTCATTCTAGATATGACTACTAAGGGGGAAGTACTGTGGTAGTATTTGTTGTAATTATACTCAAAATGACAAAGACAAGTGGATAGTAAATCAAACACCATTTCTGCTTGGACAGATTACATTTTTAAAGCATAAAGATATCTCAAATTTTCTATCTCAGACTTTATGTACTTATCATTTAAACCAAGAGTTCCCAAACTATAGCCCACGGGGTGGATTTGAATTGTGGAATAGGTTTATCTGGCCCAAGATTATTTTGAAAAACCTAACACAAAATTGTCAAAAAAATATTTCTAATGACTAGTACAGACATGATGCTGCTCCTGTATCTATTATCCATTTACATCAATTACCCATTTACATACATACATACATACATACATACATACATACATACATACATACATACCCCTGATTTAAATAAGGTTTTATGTGGCTACATTAACATTTATTTCCTTAGATGAAAGTGGAGCAGTAAAATCTAGCACTCAAGCATAAAAATATATTTTGTTAGTGGCATAAGTTTGTGTACAATATATATTTAGTAAATAAAAACGTACCTTGGTGGCTACATGGTTCAATGCCTCACTCTTGTAGTAGACTAGACTGCTGATCTCTCTCTCTCTCTCTCCATGAAAATGTGGGTACACTTATTTTAAATTAAATCTACACCCCACTAGCTCATTAGCGTTTATTATATTTATATATGTATAGCCTGAACATGTTTATAAAAAGTAAATAAATATTTAGACATTATATTTTAAAAGAAATATATAGGTGTTTGTGTGAATTAACATTAAAATAGTCACTTTTGTGTCTACGATAAGTATTACCAATACAGGGAATACTTTTACTCTGCATGGTGTATATTACGAGTCCTATACTTTTTGTGGTGTAAGACCAAATTCAGCTTCACATGATACCATTAGTATAATACATAGTATTAAATTATGAGTCAAGGTAACGAAATATTCTTTCTTCTTTTCATGGCTTTGGTATTTTTACAGATCCTGTTTATCTATAGCACTCTCTCGTTTCAGGGTTAAAATTAGCCTATCACGCAAATAATTGATCAATTCCACAAAAGATCGTGGGCTCCATGATTCTGGTGACGAGAAAAAAATATATATATTTATACTTCAAGGCCTCTTAAAATCTTTCATGTTCACATAGCTGGCACAGGTTGATCTGCCATAATGAACTAAATATGTTATTTCACTTTGATATTAGTTGAAAATAACACACAATTGTTAAGTAAAAATTATTACTTGTAATCAGACAATATAACTGAAGTTGTTGTTTACTAAAAACACTTAAACAAGTGTTCAAACCTTACAATTACCCAAATGAACACGAGTCAGGCATCATATTAACGTGATCAAGACCTGACTGAAAGCGAGGTGTGTCAAAGCCCTAAACTAGCTTAAAGTTGATAGGGGTCACTCTTTGGGTGATGATAATAAAACCTTGTTGCGCCTCTATGGGGCCATGGTAATATCAACACTTGACTATGTCGACCTTGTATACGGCTCCGATAGACCTTCGGCTTTAAAGATATTAAATAGCGTCCTCTATGCTGGCATCCAACTGGCTACTGGTGCTTTTTATACCATTCCATTCGTTAGCATCCGTGCCAATGCTGGTGAGCCGTGTCTTTCTTACCACCAGTCCTACCTTTTAGCAGCTAACATAGCAAAGCTCTATTGCATGGTGAATCATCTTGCTTAAGGCCCTGTTTTTCATCCCCCCAACCATGTCATGTCTGAAACCAAATGGCGTAGTATGAGGCCGGTTGGGATCCGGATGTTATCGGTTTTGACATGTGTGGGTTTTTCATTCCGATAGCTATCCTCATCTCTGTAGATCGAGTTGCTCCCTGGAAGATACGCCTACCAAAATGTAATCTTGATCTTTCCAAGCTCCCTCAAGCAACAAAACCACACGTTATATATGATAGGACTTTTAATGAGCTCCTCTCCACTCGCGTTCAATAATATCAGTGCATCTACATGGATGGTTCAAAATCTAGAGCTTCCGTTGGATATGTTTTTGTTGTGGAAGGATCTAATTTTAAATTTGGTGTACCTGGTGAATCCACTGTATTTACGGTAGAGTTATACGCCATTTAAAATCGTTATGTTTTGTGTACCGTAATTGTCATTGTTCTGTTCTAGTCTGCACGGATTGAATGAGTGTTTTGTTGTTATTGTCCACATTGTACTCCTGGAATCCCCTTGTGCCAATTATACTCAAGAACTATAAAAAAAAATTGTTAAACATCTGGTTCGCATTTTGATGGATTCCTGGTCCCGCTGGTCTTTCAGGAAATGAACTGGTGGACAAGGCAGCCAAGGAGGCAGTTTATCTTCCTCCTAAGGCCAGTTTTGGTGTCATGTTTTTAGGTCTAAGTGCTTATGTTAGGCATGGAATCTTAAGCACCTGAGACGAGCAGTGGGTTTATACTCCTGCTCAGAACAAGCTGCGGTCCATTAAGGACAGTATGTCGTGATGGCCCTCTTCTGTACGCCAAGTCTAGAAGAGAGCATGTCGTTATGACAAGACTTCATGTTGGTCATACTTCACAGACCCATGGGTTTTTATTGAGAGGGGATCGTCTTTTTGTGTGTTAGATTTATTATGCTCCCATTAGTGTATACCACATTTTGGTAGAGTGTCTCAAGTATGTCCCTTACCACCTGGCTTTTAATTTTAATGGTGACATTCGTTTTTTGTTACGTGACGGTGCGGATGGATTTACTTGTTTAATCCATTTTATTAGCCATGCAAATATTTTAAAATCCATTTGGGTCTCAGTCATATAGAGTGACTTATTTGTTTGTAACTTCCTAATGAAGTTATTTTTTTAACAATTTTAGTATATTTTAAATGTTTGTATTGTCTATGTTGGTTTTACACATCTGCTGTTTTCATCAAACATATAATACCTAGTTATTTTCTCCAATTTATACATTTAAAAAAATTCTAGTCTATTTAAAGTAAGGTTTACATTTGTGGCTTTTATATCAGGTGTATGACAAATATTGTTTTACTTATATGGATTCTATTTTGTATCTTTTTTTTAAGGCGCTTATGACCTGTATGTGTCGTCGGGCCTCTAAACTATAATAATACAGTTTCGAAATCAAACATGCCACTTGGCATTGACAAAGAACGATCAAGTAAATCCCGCTAAATTATATTTTATTGAGAGAGATGAGAATGTTTTGGTTTGCTTAATATGGCTATTTCTGGTTGAAATGGGTACAGTTGCAGCTGGATATCTGGCTCTGCATTGAGGCTGGACCTGTATTTTGTTTTAGTAGTTACATAGGAATAGAATCCTAACATAAGTAAGATGTTGTAAAGTGCAGAATGATGATTTTTTTTTATCTTACAAAACTTTAAATTCGTCTTTTAGCAGAATCTATAATACTGATTGTGACTTTCTGGTCGAAAAATTATCTTTAATCAGAGAATCTGATGTAAAATCAAACAAACACCCATACTACTTCGATATCAGACAGGGTGGTTTTTCTGACACAGTAGAACATGGGTTTACAACCCAAACGTTTTCTTTTATTTTTCGTGGAGTTCTTCCGGAAAATAACATTTAAAACTATCAAGCACACTTAGCAGGTGAACGTGAAACTTATTTAATATACCTCCAAGCGTATAAACCGAACGGGTAGTAAGACGCGGTGCTAAATATTATTATTAATATACCTCCACGTATGTCGAAATTCCGATCTTTTCTAAATATTTTTACCATTGGGAAGATTTTTAGATTTCAATTGTTCAGTGATTCCACCCAAAACTTATATTTCTTTTTAAAAGCTTCTACTTTATCGCTGGCATCAAAAACAGTTATTGATTTTCCCTGAAGTGAGAGAATTAAGTGTTCATATATATATATATATATCTCAGCTTAATACGCCACTTTCAGAAGCCAAAGCTCATAAAACAGTCTGTCTCCCAAAGCGAAGGCATTGTCAATCAGGAAGGTTCTGACTTCAGCCCTCATTTCGAAGAGCTGAGTCAAAGTTTTGCCACGAGAAGACCAACTTATTTCTGTGTGAAGGATTAATGACGTAGACATACTCCCAACGTCATCAAATAACATTTTGAATAGTCTTGTATTCTTAGGTTGTGATTTTATAAAGTTAATTATTTTCACGCTTTTCAGACAAGACTTATTTTAGGGAGGTCAGCATTTTTGTCACAACAAGAGAATGGGGGTGGAGGTTACAGTGGCTATCGATGCCCTCCTTAACTATGTATCTTATTCTTGAGCTAGCACTGGATGTCTTCCCCGTCGTGGCATTCGCTACATCTGTGCATACATTAATGTAGTTATCCCACAGGATTACTTTCAATGTGAAAAAATCTTCTATTAAATTGAACATTTCTGCTCCAATTGTATTAGTTGATAACGGCTTGTAGAGAAGTAGATCCTCTTGAAATTCTCCATATATTGGTAGAGTACAAATAACCACAACCGTTGATACATTCTATTTGGAGCGAAAGCTTAGTGCATTTGATTTGTGAAAGTAAAGTAGCTTTTATTTTCTCTGCAGAGTTTCAAATTTGTCACCAGATTTTTTTATTTTACAAAGAAACGGTGTTTACTAGTTTCGTGGATTTTCTATTCAGCGTACATTCAACTTAGCCCCTTTACGCAACACTTGATAGGGCTTTCAGAGATGGCATGCGCTTTTCCAACTTGAGCGACTAGATAATTGACTAAGTAGTACGCCATCAAAGACTTTTCGTTAATGGTTTTAGAGGGATAGGATATACTTTCTTGGGTATGTGTAATTCCACAGAACGTCCTTCTGAAGAAATCAGTAGGTTTGCCTTGCATTGTGAATGGGCCCCCTCAAAATGATGGCACAGTTTTGGTGGAAATCTGGGTAAATAATAATAATAATAATAAGGGTCTGGTAAACTATAAAAAAAAATGATCCTATGTTAACGTTGAATACTGTTTGATAATTTATGTTTCTCGCATGTACTCTCGCATTTCTTGTTAAATGCAAGTGGCCATATTATTATATCACTTGGTGACGTCGCATTGTCTGCCGCTTAAATTAACAGCCCAAAACAAGAAAACTATAACGTGAGCTGAAATCCGTTTTTGTTAAAATTGCAACAATATGGTCAATATATAATGTACAATACTTGAACTGCATAGATTAAAAGTTCTTTATTTGTTGTTATATCTATACATAAGGTTCATGTAATCTATATCTTATAGGTCCTGAGTTATTAGCATCCAAAGCTGTTACATGTTTATATGATAAACGCTCTAATCCTAGCCCACCATCACAGATTGACGTTATTCAACGTTAAAGAAAGAGCAAATAAAATTCACATCTGACATAATATTTGAATATAGTTTTTAGCTGTTGATGCTTCTATAGCTACTGAAGGTACTGTGACGGATGTTTTGACAATTTTTATTATGGAACAATTTAAATAAAATCGATTATATTTTCTGAATCACTGCCTAGATGCTCCAAAAAGCCTGCAGCGTGTGGATGTTTCATCCTCAAGACGGAAGATCAGCAAAGTTATATTAACGTAATTGTTTACAAAAACAAAATCTTAAATCGATAAGCACACACTAAAAAGAACTCATTAATATATAGCACTGTACAGCGACTTGACTCGTTTCGCGTCTCTACTGAATACTGAATGGATTGAAACTGATTGAATGCGTGGAAAAAGACGAGGTTTTAATATGCAATAGAATTTTCCCAGATAATTCTTGAAAGGTGTCAAAGCTAGCAATCTGATATGAAAGTGCGGTGGTGTTCTCATTTACTTAATACTTACCTATAAACAGTTCACAATCACTTGACTTCACAATTTTGATATCTTGCCACATTTATTTAATTTATTTTTCTTTCCATTCTATTCGTGGAACACTTGGAAATGCTTCGCGGAGCACCAAGGTTTCCACGGAGTACATTTTGGAAACCGCTGGCATATTGCAATGCTTAATGTATTTTTTTAATAAATTGTGTAAACTAAAAGAAATTTTAATTTGTAGCCTTGGTTATTTATATCATTGCAAACATAAAATTAATATAATATTATTTGTTTCATCTCCACGGCGGATATCAAATAATGTGTGAGCTTATGATGTGTGGAAAATAGATTTATTCTCATATATACATTACGGGTAGTGTGCGAAATATGGTTAATGTGATTTACCGCAGATGTCAACTATTTCAAAGGGCGATAAATAAAGTCATAAATAGAAAGTAATAAATCTTATTTACGGCCTTATCTGGATAATCTCGACATTTGTCATCAATAATCTAATAATTTTGAATACTATTTATAAAATCAAGCACTTTTCAATACGGATTATATTTTGTAACGTTATTTGGATCTGGGATCTGAAATCGGATAGTGGCAATGCACTAACATTCAAAATGGTTCATTTTGATGATTTTTTCACTAACCTAAACTAATCTAAACCAACTGAACCAAGCTCACCTAACCTAATTTTACCTATCATAACTTAACCTAATCTTAAATAACCTAATTTCGCCTTACATAAGCAAACATAATTAACCTAATTTCAGCCTTAGAATTTGGCAGAATTTGGAATTATACAAGTATTGGTGGATAATGTCAATATTATCCGGATAAACCTCGAAGAAATATTATTCAGTCACATCTCAATTAACACTATCCACGTATTTGGATAATGTCAGCACTATCTAAATAATATTAACTTTATCCTAGTTTGGACTTTACCCGTAGCATATATATATATATATATAATTAAGCTCTATTTTTTTCTTTGCGCTTGATTATGTATGTTTGTTAGTTTCTAGTAAACTCAAAAAGTTATCATTGGATATAGGCGGATTTTTTTGTTGTTGTGCTCCTTAATTTTTTAAATACATGATAAGCTATATACTAAAACTATATCTTAACCACGATTGATGCAGTGTCGAAAAAACAGACCGTTAGTTTGATATATTTGAGTTTTAGATTTTTAACAACTCAAAATATATATTACCTTTTAATGTAAAAATTTTCATTGCTCGTCTCCTTGGAAATGGGGGGTTAAGAAATACTAAGAAACCTATTCTAAAGCACCTTGGCAACGAGTGTTTTGGAGGTAGGTTTTCAGTCATTGGATGCATTCACATTAGAAGAATCACATATAAAAAACATTTCTAAGTAAACTGTTACTTGTCGTTTGATCTTTGATTTACACAGAAAGGGATATGTTTGTATTAATGCGTAGCGCTTACCAATAGTAAACAATGCATAACGTACAATGCAGAGTTCGTTATTAAAGTATGACGATTTTTAATTAGATATGGTGACTAAAGTATAATAGTAAATAGTGCATATGCATTTTATTGTTCATTGCAACGGTGCCTCTACTTAAATAGCCAACATTAGTGTGCTTGCATTTGCGTCTTAAATTTAAGTATTTTTACCTATTTTATTGTTTAGCTTGTAAACTAGGTTTATTTATTTTGTTTCTGTGATAGTAAAACTAAACTATTTATTTTATTGTTAGTTACAACAATGCTTCAATGTAGGAGGTCCACTGTTAGTAATCTTCAGCTTGCGTCTTAAATTTAGATATTTCTTCAATTATTGTGTGGGTGACCTGTCGGTCTAGGGGTAAGGTGTCGAACTTCTGTTCTGGGGGTCCGGGGTTTAATCCTTGATACCGGCACAGATTTATCTGATTGCCAAACCCTTCCTTCATCTCTGACAAGACGTGTATTAATCTCAACATGTGAATGTGTGGAATGCCAGGTCTCCGCCGTGGTTCGGATCCCACGTTAAACTGTAGGTCCTCCATCTCATCTCACAGTCACCCTGCCATTACACATTAGCGTAAGTGCTTGTAACCCGAATGGGTAGTAAGATGTCGTAATAATAATAATTATTATTATTGTGTGTCTATTCTTGTGATATTATTAATATTATTATTATTATTATTAGCACTGTGTCTTACTAACCGTTCGTGTTATACGCACTTACGCTAATGTGTAATGGTAGGATGATTGTGAGATAAAATGGAGGACCTACAGTTTAACGTGAAATCTGAACCATGGTGGAGGCCTGGCATTCCCCACATTCACAAGTTGTGATTCATACACGTCTTGTCAGAGGTGAAGGAAGGGTTTGGCAATAGGATCAATCTGTGCTGGGACCGAGGATTGAGCCCCGGACCCCCAGCACAGAGGTCCGACACCTTACCTCTAGACCGCAAGGTCACCCTTTTCTTGTAAATTAGAACTGACTCTTGACACCCGACAGTCTAAAGACTCGTTCCAACTGTACTTTGACCCTTCCGAGCTCGGTGTGCTTTCTATGGGCCACCGTAACAAGTTTAGGGAGGGGGGGGGCATCATATCATATTGGTAGGCCCATCCAAGTTGGGCCTAGGTTTATCCCTATGTTTGTGAAACTCACCTTTGGAGGTAGTTTTTCAAAACAATAGCAAGAATATACACTGCCGTACAATTAGTTTGTTTTGTTTCAACAATAAATACTGGTGTTCTGATCTCACTTAACATATTACTAAACATGATTGATTCATAATCATTATTTAGGTGCCTTGAAGCGATTTTCTCACTCCGAGATACCCTTTCGAATACCTGATCCCACACCCCTCTCTCCACAGTCTACCCTCACGTGGTCAGTTCCGCGAACCAACACTGGTTGCGCTAATAACTGCGCAGTAACTGTCGTGCGACAAGGGGGGAGGGGAGGGGAAATAATATTACAATGAAAAAAATGTATTTTCCGGATACGTGGGTAACATTATAATAGATAACAATATGAAAAAAATATATTTTATATATTTAACACTTATGATGCTATTGTATGTAATATAGGCTATATAGAAGGTTAAATTAATATTTAATAACTAAAGGTTTGTAGCCGTTAAGATCGTCGAGTGTTAAACACTTTTATTTATTTCGGTTTTAACACACACTATTTATGTAGCTACTTAAAGGACCGTTGGATTACGCACTACACACAACTTCTACAGAACTTCGATTGGAACGCTACCATAATTCATTCCAACTTGACTTTGGGTGTGGGATCCACCCTGATATGCAGTAAATATGATATACCACGTACAATCTAACAATTTACGTTAAATAACGGAAGTTTCCTAGCCTAATGTACGAAAAATTACCAAAATGAAGATCTCCTCCTCAAGACATAAAAAAAAGGTGTCGTCTGATAGCTTGTCCAAATAAAATAAAATATTTGTCTCTATAAAGGACGGGGTTAAATTCTTTGAGCCTCCATCCATAGTTAAACAATTTACATTTCAAACGACCATACTCTATCTCATTACACAAATAGTATTAAACACATGTTAAATAATATAACAAAACCCTAGAGAAAATAAACTTACAAATCTTGCTGCGAGCCACACGCCCAGCAATTTAACTATGCATTTTATGATTAAGAGATGAGCTTTGGAAAATATCTCAATTGGACCCTTCTGAACATTTCTGGAAGGGGAGATATTGATTGTCACCTTGCAGGTTCAAGATGGCGTCAGATGCATTTTTTAAATTCGTTATATATCAGCTTCTAATTATTCGATTTACATTTTTATTTTTTTAAATTAAAGATATTTGCTTGTGTTTTACCTATTATATTTGTATTTTGCTTATATCTCCCATAACTCTTTATATATTATCAATTTTAATGTTATTATTCCTCTAAAATATTCATTTATGCAGAAATATATTGAATTCTGTTATTCTAATAGAGAAATAGTTGAAATAAAAAAGATATAAAATTTAATTTAATTTAACTTGATGTGTTTAAATATTCTGTACTATGCACAGGAGAAAAGATATATAATTTTTATGTCTGACACGTGTGTCTGAGTTGTCATTTGTAGCCAATTTCAGGTTATACTTATTGTGGTGCACACTGAATTTTGCAAAATTAATTAATGTCACTAAAGGTTATTATATCAGTAGGTATGTTTAGGATACCTTTATGATCAGTGTTAGACAGGATTAACTTTTTTGTCTAACAGAATTTTTAGTTTACGACATTATTTTCGTAAATTGCAATAATGGTTGAAACTGGCAGTAAAGTTTCCTGTTAAAAATGATTAAAATATAATGAATATTGAAACTATCTAAAAGTTATTGTAGATATGAGCAAAACAAAAATATTTGAAATAAATATCAAGCAAGCAACAACCTTACTAAAAAGGAGTAAAACAATAAGATAGTTAAAATGTGTAATCATTTATCAATAATGGCATCACAAAGAAAGAATTTAGTCTAAAGGATGTAAATAAACTTTCATAGATTTAATAGCGCTATTTATAATTTATATTCTTCCATTTATGGGTGTTAACAATAAGTTACTGGTAAATATATGCTACAATATTACTACTAAGAGTAAGAGCATATTAAGAATGTTGAATCCTGTTTACTGATTGGGTTCTCCAACACAAGAATACAGGGCAGTGCACTTCAGATTCTGTATAACACACTTAAATCTAACGTTGCAGCCTTTTTTGAAGTAACAAGATATCAACTGGATTATTTATAATATGAGAGGTATGGTTGTTCAAGTGGGTGACCAGCTTTCGGGTGACTTGGACTAACCCCATTCAGCTGGACTAGGAATATCCTGTGTTGGCAGGAGGGATTGGACCCACACTCTTGACTGGAAACATACTCTTTTGACTTGAAGATGCAAAGCGTTTTCTGTAGGAGGGATCATTTCCATCGTTCTCTTCTTTTTGTAAATGGTGCTCTTCTGGCCTCATTCAGCAACGCATTTTTGAAGGATTTGTCATACAGGATGACCATAAGTTTTTACACCTTGTACATTACAGATTAAAAATTTCCCTTGGAAATAGCAACAAAGACCTCTGTGGCCTCAAGGAAAGATGTCCACGCATCCCATACTTTTAACTTACCTCTTCCACTGAAGGAAGATATGTTGTCACAATCAGTCATAGCATAGAATGCCAAGAGTCCTCTTGCTTTTGTAGGCCCCCGTGAGTTAGCAATCTCGTGCAATGGGAGGTATTTAAGATTTTTCGCCCTTCCAAAGGAGAGCCAGAGACCCTCTAGTCCTAAATCCTGATACAGTGATACGCCTATGACTACCAAATCAGTATCGGTGACATGAATCAGCACCTTCACAAGTCCACGTTTCACAGCAATGGTAGCATGCAGAAAAGCACGGGTATCAGCCTCTTCATGATTGTAGGAGCTAATACTCTCTATATCCTCTCTGTCTCGATAGCAAATCACGGCACAGCCCAGAGTAGAGAATACCTCCTTAATTGCATTTCCAATTGATATAGTTTTCCTTCCCTGAAGAAAAAACACTTTATTGTCTGTAGCCAGCCTTATATATTGTTCCCAGTTTCTCTGTTTGGCGAGTGGTGCATTCAAACTTGCTCGTATTCTAAGTCCAGTGCCACGCTTCACTCAAGTGCCTTTTTTAAAGCTGTCAGATTTGTATATATTCCACACCACATCAATGCACTGAAAAGATTTAATCTGCTTTCTCATAAATGGCAAGTATTTGGCCTCAACATATTCTTGAAATGTCTGTGCATCACCAGGTTTGATCATACGAATGACTGTTGCTCCATAAAATACCTTGGCATCTACTAAAGGTTCATAAGGGGGAAATATTCCGGGTATGTGGTTATTTAGCATCTTGATCAAGTCAGCCTTATTGCAGATGCGTGGCTTGCCACAAGCACAAAGTGTAGGTGGATAAGGTTGGTTCTCATGGCGGAAAAATTCATACAGGTCTCCTCCTCTTTTTGGCAGGCAATATACAAATGGCTAAGTAGCGCACAATCAGTTTTAAAGGGTATTTTATGAGCTTTGTCTTTTGACATTGCTGTTTCAATAGGCCTCATGAACGTCGGTAATTTGTTATATTTGAATGGGTTCATAATTTTCTTTACTGACATGACAAGTCTTTTGCTCACAATCTCTTGGAATTGTTCTTTTACTTTCTTTTCAATGCCAATGTTTGAGAGTTCCACCTTATCACTCATTACAATATGGTCATTTATACAATACAGGTCACCATTTATCACGGTGAAAGGATTTCCTGCACTCTCTGATGCCAATATTAAGGCAACAACATGTCTTGAGAATGTTTATCTACACGACGGAGTTTCCTCATGGTGCCTGACTTCTGGTATGGTGTAGTAATTCCGTTCTTCAAATAAATGCAGCATTCGTACTAGCTCGAGGCCCTCTACTGTTAATATTCTAAGAGCATCTACATTCTGTGTGGGACCAGCACTGTCGGCTTTGTCAGATTTCAGAACCAAGTTCAGCTTTTCATGAGCGTAGTCTCATGCAATCACCGAAAATGGTTGCTCTGTTTTCCACACGAGAATAAACCATTTTTAAAGCATCCACTACATCAGGAGTCCTCTCTTCCAACAGAAACATATATCTTATGTGCACACTCAACCTTAACCACCGTGCATAGTTGGTATGGTCGAGGGCAAAGAATCATGGGGCAAAGTGGACCATAGTCTGACTATACAGATAGAAGTTTGCCGCTTGGAAGGATTGACCCAAAGTAAGAATATTAAGTTTAATATTCAGTACCGAGTCCCAGTATTTGAACATGGGCTGCTCTTGTCTCATTATTTTTCGCCACTCGTTCATTGATGACACAGTTCCATTTCCATTATCTCTATACTCTTCAAAAGCTTTGTTTTGAATAAAAAATGATGCTGCAGCTGTCACTCCATGTATGTGTCGTGCCTTTTTTATGTGAGAAATTTAAGTGCAGCTTCAACTTTTCTCTGTATTATAATTTCCCTCTGAGTGATAATCTCAACCCACCAGCTTCCTTTAAACCAGTGTCCAGCCATACGAAGAGCAGCTTCTTCTATGTGAAGACTATCATGATCACAAAGGTCCAACTCGCCAACCAAATAAATTAACTTCAGATTGAATTTTATATTTAAAAAATATTGTAAATAACATAGTAGCTCACAAATATTCATATATCTACCACATGAATCAAAGTAGGCTGATAATCCAGATTCTTCACACATAAAATTGATGTACTTCCAATTCTTTATATAATGTAGAACATTTAAGCACATCACATTAAATCAAATTAAATTATCCATATTTTTTGTTCCGACTATTTTTCTATTAGAATCACAGACATCAATATATTTCTGCATAAATTAATATTTTAGAGAAATAAGAACAATAATATTGAAAATATCTAAAGAGTTATGGGAGATATGAGAAAAACATAGCTATGTTAAATAAAGCACAAGAAAATATTTTTAATTAAAAAAATTAAAAATGTAAATCGAATTATTAGAAGCTGATATATAACAAGTTTTAAGAATGAAGCTGACGCTATATTGAATTGGCCGCCATCTTGAACCTGCAAGGTCGGAATCAATATCTCCACTTCCAGAAATGTTCAGGCTGGTCCAATTGAGGTGTGTTCAAAAGCTTACCTTTAAATCACAAAATGCACCGTTCAAGGGTTTTATGCCTCTTGTCTACTGCACTAGTAGCCATTTTAGTCCTTGTTTCCGTGCTACTATGGGAAAACGTTTATTTGTGAGTTGAAGTTTTACCGACAATTGTAAATCAAATAACACTAAATGGTAAGCGCTATGTATAAAACCTTATTTTTTATGAAACACTAGATATTTCTCTTTACAAAAGTTAATAACATTATTTCTAGATATATATATATATATATATTTGGTATTTGTAAAATTATAGAGACATGTGTCCTAAATTGGGGTACCTTAAGGTCATTATTCATGTGGTACCCATTATTGGGAGCTCAAAAGTAATACAATTTAAATATTCATAATATATCCTAGAGTATAGTATTATTTTAAATACTTAATAAAATAAACAGTTTCATCATTGTAAATTTGGTTCTTTTTAGATGACAGGGAGAAAGAAATGGGATCCTGAAAGGACGAAAGCTGATATAATGAATGTTCATAGCAAATAAATGGGATATTATAAAGCTTCGCGTCTCTTCGGAGTTCCACAATCTACTCTTGAACGTGATGTGAGAGATCAGGGAAATACAGCTTATGAAACTTTTGCTACAAATCTAGGTCGAAGGCCCGTTTTTTCAATACAAATTGAAAATGGCCTAACCAATTACTGTATAAAAATGGAAAGTCAGTATTTCGGTTTGTCTAAAGTGGATGTTCATCGTTTAGTCTACCAACTTGCGGTGAAAAGTGGGATTTATAATCCTTTTTAGAGCGAAAGAGAACGTGTGGGAGTGAAATGGCTGAAAGGCTTTCCTAAAAGAAACTAAACTCTCTCGGTCCATGCCCCCGAAGGTGTGTCTGCTTCAAGAGCCAAAGGGTTTAGTAGAAAAAGTGTGTCAATTTTTTTCATTATGTTTTAGATTAAAATTGACCAGATAAACCATAATCATAACAGAATCTTTAATTGCTATCAAACAGGAATAACATCTGTCCAACACAAATTCCCTAAAATAATGGCCATGAAAGGGAAAAATCAAATGTCAACTCCTTATTTGACAGAAAGGGGAGCTCTTGTCACTGTAGTTAGGTGTATGAGCCCTACGGAAAGATTTATCCTCAGAAAAAAAACATGAAATTAGAGCTTATGGATGTAACACCACTCGGTTCAATTTTCAGCTGCCATAATACCGGTTGGACTCCAAAAGGGCTCTTCGCGAAGTGGTTTAAGAATTTCATCGCTCACACAAAACCAACTAAAGAAGACCCTGTATTGCTTATGTTTGATGGACACTATTGCCATATGAAGAACTTAGACATAATAAACTTGGCTCGTGAGAACAACGTTTCAATTGTGTGTCTTCCTCCCCATAGCTCTCACAAACTGCAACCATTAGACATCTCTGTTATGGGTCGTTTCAAGAACCATATGCCAAAGAAATTGAGGTTCGGCTTTGCAACCATCCTAGACGTGTGGTCAATGCTTTACAAGTTGGGGAACTATTTGGAAAAGCCTAAGAGCCACCAACGCTGAGGATTTCGAAAGTCTGGTATTTTTCCAACTAATCGAGACACTTTCAGTGATAATGATTTTGTAAAAAATGAGAAGCTTTCCTCTTTAACCCCAACCTCAGAAGTTGGGTTGAATTAAAATCCAGATCTTGAATCATTTGAAAGAGACGTAGGCCAACAAGAATCTCCACAGCATTGAACATCAAGAAGTCCAGTAGAACACCCTAACTCTGTAATATCACAAGACATTAAACCTCTACCATTATAAGTTTCCACGGTTAACACTGCCCGCTCTGGATCCGCACAAGTTAAATCACCACATCCACATATAAAATAATACAGTTTTGAAGAAACGCTGAAAAAGAAAATCTGTATTTTTATTGGAAATAAAACCATAAAACGTGCAGCAAAGAAAAAAATATTTCATCCAAGTAAAAAACAAAATAAAGTTCATGTTGACTCATCAGTAACAGAAACGGAGTAACAGTGAGGAAGATTTTCACTTGTCTTCAGGAAACGACAGTGATGTTTTTGATGAAAAAGATGATGCTGACTGTCTCTATTGTGCTGGACTCTTTTCTGAAGACCACAATGGAGAAAATTGGATAAAATTTACAAAATGTAGGAGATAGGCACATACAGTTTGTGCCGCGTATAATAAATCATTTGTGTGTGTGATTTGTGCTTAAAACCAGCATCTTTGGACTCTTAAGTAATCATATATTTTTCCAGACAATTCAATTTATTATTGTTTAATCTTATTTTATCAATTAAACTTTTTCATTAGTATGTATTTTATATTTAGTTTGTGAATAAAATAATTATATTTTCAATCTTTGACATTAAATTTTGTTATTTTCAATTCCAGGCAGTACCCCATATTAGGAATCACTGGTAACCTAAAATAGGGTCTGAAAGGTTTTAATTAAAATTAAATATTAAAATAATGCAAAGGTTTGAAACATTTCTTGTGCCATAAATTAAATCAAATCATTAACAGAGAAAAAACAATTTTAGTCTTTTATAGTTTTGTTTCTATGGACATTTAAAAAAATCATATTAGGGGACCTCCCCTTATTGTATCTCCTATTAATTTAAAACATAGCCAAAACAATCTGAAGATTCTTAAACAGTACAAAAACTTATTCTCAAAACACGAGAAGTAAAAAGCTAGCAAAGGAATAAAAAGGATAGCTACCATGTTCAAGACTTATTTACCCTCTAACACGAGTCTACCAAGTGTTAAAAGAAAAAAAAATTATTTCGCTAGAACCCCTTGATGGAGACCATTAATATTTTCAAGAAGCAAAAAACACCAAAAAATACACTTATAACCAACATTACCTGAGTGGTGCATGCAATCGGGAAAAAAGAGGTCACTGCCTACCAAAACTGAAGAGTAAAAATGGGCGTGGAGTGTGTTACTCTTGTTGCGCTTTCGCAACCTGCCATATATATTACTTAAGTTGAGTGACATGAGCCTGACGTACAGGAAGTTAACTCACCGGGTCCACAAGCTGAACAGTGACATCACTTGGAAATTGGTATATGGTTACCGGGATCGACCACCTATATCCCAATTTACTCATAGCCCCCCTACCCTTAATGATAACTTGGTACATGTTATACTCCACGTGATCACCTACGCTAAAGAGTGTTTCTTGCCTCCCCACATTAAATTTCCTAGCTATTTTCTCGTGCAAAAGTTTAAGATGTCTGAATGCATAACTCCAAATCTGTAACCTTTAGCTGGGGAGACAGTTGTGTATGTTCGGGAGGAAGTTACCAGACCAAATTTATTGGATTTAGCAATTCATGTCCCAGCATGAGCTCAGCTATCGTACTCTGGTGTCTCGAGTGAGGATATACTTGCAACCAAGACAATCTGGTGTCCCACTGGCGGTGTAACGATATAAGAGCCATTCTTAATTTTCTGAGGCTTCCTTCTGACAGAATATAGGCCGGATAGTAATGAACAGTGGTTAAATGTTCTATCCCTCATCGAAGCACATGTTTTTGAAGTCTACTAAAACAAATTGACTTCATTGTCCGAGACGATACTACATGGTATACAGAGGTTTTTAAGGACATCACATCAGCTGAACTTAGGGAGGGGGTACAAAAAAATCAATTAAATAGCCTCGCCATAGGAAATTTGGCGACCTCCAAATACAGTTTACCCACGTTTTACTTATGTAAGGTCTTAGCACTTAGTCAGCTTTCACAAGCTTTCACTTGGTCCCACATATAGCTGTTAATGCCCCACCAACAAATATTCTTTCTTATTATTTCTATAGCCTTAACAATACCCAGATGCGCCCTTATTGGAGAGGTGTAATAATAGTGAAATAGACCCGACAAACAAAAATTAGCGCAAACTATTCACTGTGAGCTGGGGGAAGGCCTTATATTACAAAATATTTTTAATTTTATGGTCTAGTACGTTCTCTTTGTTCACCTGAATCTCTTCCCATCACGGACCTTGAGCCTGTACAGACCTAAATTTAGTAAATAATTCGACTAGCAAGGGTAAAAAAAACTTTTGAATGGACCACGTTTTTGTTCTATTCAAAGGGGAAAGGATTTCCTCCTCCGACGTGGGCTCTAACATTCTGGACAAGGCGCTCACTACCATATTGTTCTTTCCTTTGACATTAACTATATGCAATCTATGCTCCTTCATCTGTGTGATCCATCAGTCTACTATCCATATTTGGTGAGGATGGTTCAGTACCCAGGCTACTTCCGCGTTGTCAGTGTGTAGCTCAAAAATATTTGACTCCGGCTACTTCCGGAATTCGTCAGCCACAAAAATGATTGCTAGTGTCTTCATCTCGCGCGTTGAATATTTCGTCTCGTATCGATTAATCATTCAACTGGCATACGCTTCAATGATTATTTTACCCTTCTTTCCTAGACAAGCATCGCTCTCAAGCCTTTTAAAGATGCATCAGGATGAAGAATGAGCCTTTTTATTCAAATCAGCCAATTTCAAAATCGGGGCTTGTACCAACGTAGTATTCAGAGTTTTGCGAGCTTAGGGCATGTAGTTACTATGATGGCAGTCGCAAGGTCTAATGCGTGACTATACGAAAGATTAGGGAAGAAACCAGACGGGTGCTGTTCGCTAGGAACTGGTGACTTATCAATATAGATGTAGTACGAGGAACAGCCGTAAGGCACAGCAGGCTATAGGTGTTGGTAGTTTTCTTGATAGATCCGATATAATTCGAGGGGAGACGCTAGAGTGGTGCTGTCCTAGTACAGTCAGGTGGTTTATAAGTTGGGAAGCAGCCGTTTTGCTCTGTCCGAATAATGAATTATTTAGACTTAAATGATTTAGCATTAGTCCTTTCTACTTTTCTCTTTTGATAAATTCAAAAATATATATTCCTAGAGAGAACCAAATACTGTCAGTGAGTATCTATTATTACAATACAGATTTTTAATATATATAAGATATTTTATAAAACTAATGTATTCACACCTACAAGAAAAAACACTTTATATAATTATATAAAAATAATCTATTATCAACATTGGGTTGACCCAATAAGTACACTAACCAATACAAAAAAGTTATACCATTGGAAAATAAATGGCTGATTATAAAGAAAATTAATGTGCCAATTCCAAAACTGCCATTAATTTTTAAGTGTCATGTCTACATAAAAATATATACTAAAATTTAAAATTTCAATGAACTACCAATTTTTAGTAGCACGCAGTTATACATATAATAATAAATTTTCAATATTAACTTTTTTTCATGTTAAAATACAACAGTTATATTAATTTATTTTATCATACCGATAATAGGTGCATTCTATATATTTAAAATAATTTCTATTGACTTTTTTAATAGTACTTTCGCATTCCCTGTTAAATAAAAAATAGTTATCTCCCATCATGACATCATTCAAGTGACCTTGATAATTATTTTCCGTAATGGATATGTTCTGATGAAAGCGTTCCCCTTGCTTTTCATTCACAGATACCAAATTATCAGTAAAAAACCAAAATAAGAAGGTAAAAAGAGAATTTTCAAAGACATTCGGAACCTCATAATATGTATAACGTTGCATGCAAAGTTGACGCCAGATATTCATAATTAACTTCTTTCCTGTTTCCAAGATCTACATGCACAACTGCTTTAAACGAAAGCCAAGTTGCCAGTTCAGTTAAGTGTAGCATCTTCTCCAATACATCATATTTCAAAATGTTCCTTATATGAATACCAACGACAATGCTTTCTTTAAGTTTAGCATTTTTTATATTGAGAAAAACTTTTGCGAGATTGAACCCACTTCCTATTTTATCTTATTTACATTCTTCATCAAACCAAGATTTATATGTAAAGGTGTAAGAAGAACCTTTTCTGGAGCAACCATTGGAACATGTTTACATTACTTCTTCCGGGTTAATATTTATTCATTTTTTCCGATTGAAACACAATATAATGCTTTGGTATTTCCTGACTGTCCCAAAAACATAGAAAACTAACATAATTTGGGAAACCACCCTGTGAACCTCCAAGTATTCTAATAAGCATAGTTCACCACGTGCATTTCAAGAGTAGTCTTGGTAGGACTACTATATTGGATTCAGAATCTTTGACATACTTTCATATGATTCTTTTAAGTCAGCGGAATAAATTTAAGGAACTGATAGATAGATATTTATTTCCATCATGCATCAGAACAACATTCAAACTTAATTTTGACGCCCCAAAAAATATGCGCCATTCTTTAAGACTATACTTACTAATTTCAAAACACAATTAAATTCTTCCCCATACTGCCTGCCAAAGTGAAATACTTGGAATCCATTTAACTGTGATGACATTACAATGTCATTTAGTTTCAACATCAAGTAATTTCCATTGCTGTAACCGGGAAGCCATAAGTTCAATATACTCTTTGGTTAACTTTAGGTCACAAACTATCTCATTATAATCTTCTTGCTTAGTTAAAAATAGCGTGTCATCAGTTCCCAGATCCTTATAAATGGATGGTTCAGTAAATTTTGTAACACATTCATCTCCACATTCTTCATGACTGGTTCAGTCAACCCATAATTTAGGGGAACTGGAAATGGCCAGTTTTTTTTTTGACATCCTTGATACATAATTTCATACAGAAATAGCAATCATCGACGTGGTTACACGGTTCTCGCCACACCATAGGTAAACTTTGTATTTCCCAGTTATCTACATTCACATATGTGTTGTGCAGTTAATAAAATACATATGTGGAACCCAGTTTCCATCTTGGTCACCCATATTGAAATCAAAATACAAATATTATGCACGTTTAGTAATGCTAAATTTTTACGTCCCCATAGTTTTTGTTGTAAACCTGTCACACACGTGGCAGAAATTGCCAGGGTGATTAAGACACTTATTTGCTTAGACATTTAACAAATACAACGGTAGGAAAATCATAAAATAGAAATACTCTCCAAATAAACTTGGATCAACCGCTCTAACTATAGCTGTATCTCTGTGACTGAAAGAAAACTATTATGTGAGTATGTACGCAGTACAACAACGATACTCTCGAGACACTACTACCATCCATGAGCAAATGTGAAAAATATTTGGTAATTATCTGTTCAGTGTCGTGTTTAATCAAGTTAATTATTATGTTTGCATGCAACAACTATACGGTAGGTCATATGACAGATCATTGTCAAATTCTCTTCACTAAAACATAGCAAGATACACGCATTATGCGTGAACATGAAAGTATATATATTAACATAATGTAACATTTTATTGTTGTTTCCGAGATCTACAAACAAAAATGAACTACAAAATACACAAAATAGTTTTGGAGGAAAAATCATGTTGATTAGTGTTATAGAATCAATCACCCGTGGGGCTTGACTCAGATGCCAATCTGGCTTGATCGGTATTTGACGTAGTTGAGGAGTACTGAGATAGATTGTTAAAAAAAGGCGTGAAATAGTCTAAAATATAGGGAGACGTAACAAGTTGAGTATTTTTATGTACCGCCACAACTGTTGAATGCCCAATAATATACCAATCCCTTTTTTCCTAGTGTTCTACACTCAATGGTCTATAAAAAGGTGGGACTGTAGGGGACGCAAGAAAAGGTAAACGTTTTTGCAGTCTCTGTTTGAGAAAAATTTTCAGTCAAAAGTAATCAAATATTTATCGAGTAGAAATATGGAGTTATTGAATATATGTCAAGGTTGTCCTGGAATTTAATTAAAACTTTTGTATATTCATTTTAAAAGATGTTCATCTACTGCTGAAAAGCGAATAACAAATATTAAAAAACTGTTGATATAACCATATGAATAAACTAAAAATCTATTTTTGAACTAGAGAAAAATTTTATTTACTTATATTGGCCAGAATAATGTGTTGCTATAAAAACTACAAAATTACTTACCTTTTATAGTGTCCCCTACACTCCCACCGAAAAAGAACACATCAATAGTTACTTATAGTAAAATTGCATTCTTATTAACCACTTACTACTGAAAAACCATGAATAGTTTGTATAGCCAACATGTAACCATGGTCCCAAACAATAAACTTGCACTACTGTGTCTTTAAACACATTCAATATGTTTAACAAACTCTTAATTGCACATACTAATATTGCGATAACATACCAAATATTACATATTAAATGTGTTCAAACCTAATTTTAGACAGCCATTGGTCCCCTTAGTATTTAGAGTGTAATTTCCTTACTGCCACCATATAAAACCAACCCCGGGTATAGTTAGTGCACCAGGATACGAACCTGGGGGTCCCAGGTTCTATTTCCGGCTGGTACCATGGCTATTTTTCCCGAAAGGGGAATTATATCACAAGGGTTTGGTTAGGTAGGCTTAAAATAGCTTTAAAATCGCTCCTTGCTCCACACCTTCATAACCACTATCATCACATCACCTCAATGCGCGTATGGCGTGTAGACAACCTCATGTGGTGTACCCTGAGTAGCGTTCTGTGCAACCAGAGCAGCTTGAAGTACACACACACACAGGTGACCGAACTAGATACTACTGTATGTTTATCTCGTTCAACGGTGCCATACGTTAAAAAAACACTATAGAGTCAAATAAATAATGTTTGTTCCTTTTGAAAAAAATTAATAAAAATGTATTTATAAATAAAATAACAGAATCACATGTTTAAATGCATCCAGACAAGGACACTAACGGCTTGCAAACTGAACCTGGAGATGAGAGCCAAATAGGCTAGTTAACTAATAGAGCAACATTTTGTATGAATCCTGGGACCCTTGAGGATAAGCAGAATAAACAACTACTGGAGAGATTTGAGATATGGTACAAGAGGATAATAAAGAGGATAAATTGGATAGAGCGAATGACTAATGAATATATCAGAAGGATTAATGAAAAGAGACCCGTTCTTCGGGTGATTCTACAAAGAAAGGCTAGCTGGATGACTCACATTATGAGAAGAACAGTGAGACCCCCATATCTGCAGGAAATAAGTTCCTAGATCTACTGCGGTTACGTGAAACCGCGGATAGTACCGAATATAATGTAATATTCATGTAACATACATAAATTCAGTAAAGTTTAATTGATAAATTATTCACAGTAAGACATTACCAACTTTTTTTAAAAGTACGTAACAATAACGTGCACACTACAGTCTACTTACTATTATCCATTATTTTTGCTGCGACGATCACATGATGATGATGATAATTATGGTAATATGCTAGCACAATGCACACAATGAGGAGATTAAGTGGGATGATGGTGTAGGCATTGTTACTTATAAACCTTTTTTTCTTTAATTAAAAACAAATAAAATAGGGCAGTGTTATTATTATTATTATTAGCATCGCGTCTTACTACCCATTCGGGTTGTACGCACTTACGCTAATGTGTAATGGTAGGGTGATTGTGAGATGAAATGAAGGACCTACAGTTTAACGTGGAATCCGAACCACGGTGGAGACATGGCATTCCTCACATTCACAAGATGTCTTGTCAGAGGTGAAGGAAGGGTTTGGTAATCAGATAAATCTGTGCCAGGACCGAGGATCGAACCCCGGCCGCCAGCACAGAAGTCTGACACCTTACCCCTAGGCCACCGGGTCACCAATGTTGATAGTTATAGCAAAAAATTGTTGAATATAGGCTCTGCATAGAAGTCTATATATAATATACGAAAAAGGCTTAATCTTATAAATCCTATACATTATATAAAGGCCTAACTAAGCCATGTTGCTGTTGTAACTTATTATTTATATTAATTTCAACCAGATTTTTATTCTTAATATTATTTAAAACAAGAAATAAATTTTAGATATTTATGCCACTAAATCTATACAAAATATTTAATAAGGTTTCTAAAATTTCAAAATAAACTCTCTTAGTATATCATTTACAAATTTAGTTATTTTTAAATTTATGTCGTAGACACCTCTATTTTTTTTACCGATTTTAAAAGTAGTATTTATCCTTGAATTTAAGTGGATTTTGCTAGATAACCTTATGGAATATGTTAAGAAAGCAACATTTAAAAATACTCCCTTGGTATTAATCAAGAGATCCATTGTTTCAAATATATAATCTGTTCCGTGTATTGAGATCAAGACAATATATCCCTGTATAGTCACACATTCTAACCCCTATGTCCGTATAAACACAATTAATTAAAATAAATTTAGAGTGTCTATATTAAATAAATGTTATAAAATATAAATTAAATAATTAATCCTAGAGTTTTATAAAAGGAAATAAGCCATTAAAACTCTCTCTAGATAGACCTAAATATAGGTTTGAGGGTGATATCCACTATTGACACGAATGACAAAATAAACAATGTAAATATTTACTATTTAATACATTTTGGAATATTAGAATACATGTTATATTAGCGTTAGATATGAAATAGTTTTTAAGCTATTAATACTTTCTTAAAACATATTTGAGGAGCAAAACATGTCTTGTAAATATACTCAATTTTGAGTTTACCACCCAACTTATATTTCCTGTGATTTGACATTACTAAGAACGATGCCAAGTGTAGGAAGAAATATGATGACCATAATTAATATATTTAATCCTCATTAAATCTCTCTCCACATTTTTGTAATATTTTTATCTAATGAATATCTCTCAGCTGATACACAGACATGGATATCATTTTTAAAAACTTCCCATAAATGTCAAACATTGCGAGGAAATATGTTGAGCTGTGATGATAAATTATCTTGTCACATCAACAAACGATCTCAACACATATAAATAACTTTCCTTCCATTTCTTGGAAATAAAAATTATCTGTCAACAAGGTAAGAGAGGAAAAACACTTTATTCTTGGATGCCCACTCACTATTTACGAGAGAAATGAATCAAACAATTAATTGTAGTAAAATGTTTGTAACTTTGACCTTGATCTGACGGATATTTCCTTTTTATATATCTCTTTGACATTATTAAATACTTATTTCTAAGAAATCTACCACGAGAATCGAAAGCGGAAAGGAAACTTTTTATTTATTTTGAAAGGGCATTTATAATATGTAAACATATAGGAGTGTGACTATGTATATAAAAGAAAATAACTTTTAAAAATGCCTACAAGTGTTCGATTTGAATTTGTAGATATATGAATGTTAAATATCCTTTAGGAATGTATCGAGATAGTTTCTGATTATAGTAAAAACTTGAATAGAGGGTTCTAACTCACAACGGTATGCACGTGGAAGAAACGCCAAACTTGTCTATTCTGGTTTGTCAGGGACGGAAATATCGGGGTTTTTTCCCCGTGCCGTGTACTTTGGGGGTTTTCCTATGTAATTTCCTATATTGCCAACATTCAAATGGGGATGCATTTTCTCTTTACCCTGTATATGTCTTATCCCTGCTTCCCTCCCCCTATTTCAGCTAAATTCAAATAACCACGACCAGTAGTAATACACAAGAAATTAAATAAAAATAAAAGGGATCCAAAGGGTTTAACTGTGTAGCTGTAATTTATATAACATACGTAGACGACAAACAACAATTTGAAAGATTTTAAATTAATTTATCACTACCGTATTAATGTTTTATAGGACGATATATATATTTTAAGCAAATTGAAAAACTGTACGGACTTATATATTACTATTTGTGAGGTTTGACTATTTTTGATTGGTTTAGAATATTCTCAATTTTGATCTTAGTTATAATAATTCATATTATAGCTTACTTTTTTGTATTTTTAAGGACTCACTGATTACATTTTAGAAAATCATCTATAATAATAGTTTAAGTAAGGAGATTCACAATATAAATTAATAAGACTTGGAAATTTCAAGCCTTATTAATTTGAACTACTTATAAATTTAATTTTTGAAAATTATGTTTATAGATCTATTGAAAAATTGAGTGTTTGTAGCCACGTGGTCAAAGGCGTAAATATCCCATGGACTGAATTGCTGGTGATAGTAAGGCTTAGGTTCGAGTATAGGCGGGTAGCTACATTAGGAGAGTAGAAGATCTCAACTGATTATTCCCTGTGTTTCTCCATCTTATATATATATATATATATGATAATTAGAGCAGGGTTCCTCTATTAACCTTTATGTAAAAAGAAATTTAAAAAAATTAAATCTTGCTCAAAATTATAAATATGTATCTTCTTCTTGATGACGTGTTGTTTGTTTTATATATATATATATATATATTAATTTATTTTTTAATTTATTTAGCACCACGTTTTACTACCCATTCGGATACTAATAAGGCTAATGGCTTTAGGTATTAGGAAGGTAATATTTATAGGAAGGGTACGCGCATTTTCTTGGAGGTAGAGTGGAAAACAATTTTTGAAAACCACACTCAGTACATCCGCCCAAGAGTCTAAACTCAATCTCACCATCATTGGTAGTCTAGTCTACTGCGAAAATATCACCGTAGAACATGTAACCACCAAAGAGGGATTTTAAATATTGATTTGGATTACCAAACACTCCTCTTTTCACTTGTACTACACAGGAGGATGTTTCTTAATGCTCTGCCAAACTTAAACTACAGCATATGTGGGCCGAAAGAAATAGAAATTCCTATCAAAATATTGTCTGGAAAAGTCATGTTGTACTATTGAATGTAAGTTGAAGTCAGGCTCAACAACGCCGGGACCACGCAGCTGTAAGTACGTACGCGTACAGCAAGTTGCATAACATTAGGTGGGAAGAAGTGCCTGGTTGCAAGGTACGTGTCTGAAGGTAGAACGTGCGTCAAATGCAACCAACAAACTGTGTATTGTATAAGAGAGGAGGAGGGGAGTTTTTAACACCCACTCTGATGGACCCGCCTAATAATATGCAACTTATTGTACACGTACGTATTGACAGCTGCGTAATCCTGGCGTTGTTGCACAAAACTTCAACTTTTAGTAATGCGAGATGACTTTTCCAGTCACTTTTTTTACTAGTATTTTCTTTTTCTTTCTGCCCAAAGATACTGAGGTTTAAGTTTGGGCAGAGTGTTTAAAAACACCTTGAATACTATCTTAATTGAAATATATCCCTATTACATATTTCTTAAAAGTGTTTTCAAGTAGTGCAAACTGTATACTATCCTAATCTAAAAATCTCCTGTTTAGCCATAAAATTTATACTAACCTAGTCTGAAGAGGTCATCAAAGAAGAGCAGAACTTAAATTGGCAACATATCAGGTAAGGTATTAAGACTAAGTTCCAATAAAGCACCAGACTCCAAGCAAATAAGCATTGTTGTGAGTTTTAAAATTGTTCGCCTTTTAAGTTTGAATAAAATGAACTATAACTACTTTAATAATATTTTATAGATAGCCTATGTATTAAGGTTTTAATATAATCACTAAATACTTTGAATTTTTATTGAATTGATTAAGAACGTATGTTATTATTATAATTAATTGTAGACTTTTTGTAGCTGTAGATTTTAGAAAAGCTATATCTACCCGCAAAAATATTTCCCTTGCTGCCTTTTATAAGCATATTAAACTTGGTAGTATCAATTTAAGGGTAGTGCATATATAAAATAATTTGTTTTTGGTGATTGGAATAAAAATTTTGATGGAGGGTCATCATAGCATAGTATAAAAAAAATATTAATATATATTTTTATATATTTCCAAGGTTAACTCTGAGGACCTAAATACAAAGGGGTTGTGGATGAAATGCTTGGGGCTTTTTTTTAGCACCGCATCTTACTACCCGTTCGAGCTATACGCTTATGTAGCAATTAAGATAATGATTCTTAGGTATTAGGGAGTTAATATTTAGAGGAAATGTACCAGCATTAGCGTTGATGGTAAGTGGAAAACCATTTTGTAAAATCAACCTTCAGTAACTCGACCGAGATTCTAACCTCATACCCCCCTGTCACCGGCAGTCTAGACTACTGCGATAGTAACGCCATAGACCATGCGCCAGCCAACCAAAGCGGAAAAAGCGGGTAATGTTTAGTTAGTCATGGGCATGATATGAGTGAGGAGGGACAGACACTTTGAAAACACACCCGTTTGATATCTTCTTTTCGAATTAAACATGATCAGTTATCACTTATAAAGTATTATGAGTAATAATTATATGCATAATCACTAAAATTAATTTAGTTTTACATTATAAATTAAAAAGTATTTTGTCAAAACAATTTTCCATAAAGACTTAGCCTTGATTGGCTTTAGATATTTTAACATAAAACATGGCTTGAAACCTATTTTTGGAAGTACACAAATAATGGTTTTCTATAGTAATTTGACTTAATGATAGTAAAATATCCCGACTAAATAATTTGATAAATGCAGACGAGCATAAAATGAAACATTTATATATATATATATATATTGAAAGAACAAAAGCTTCCTAACAATGTTTGTGTTGAATAAGTGCTTCATTTTCAATATTATCCTGTTGAAACTCTACATTAAGTTGGTAAAAGGAAAGAAAGTTAAGTATATTAATTTAAGGTGAGAATATAGAGAACTAGATAAAATACCAGTGTTTTTACAGTTTTAACAAAAGATAGTTTTTATTCGAAATAAATCAAGCATTTCTTTAAAAAAAGCATAGAATTTAATTTTTTTTCCATTGTGATATCAGCAATTATTGAATATGTTTCATGAGCATAGTATCATTATCTAAAAAAAATAATGTTACGGAACTCCGCATGGGCTTTCTCGCTATATTGTTTTAAAATTGATATGTTTACTAAAAACTCGTTATATATGTGAAACAAAATAATATACACTAGCACACCCAAGCATAAATTGAACTATACTTAGATAAAACATTCTTTGAGTCCCGATTTTAAATTTTATAATTTTATTTTTAAAGAATTAATGTCCTCATTTGTACGTTTGGACCGATAATTTTTTTTATCAATATTGGGTCCACAAGGGTCAATACTTTGAATTAAAATTTTGACTTCCGGTTAAAATTTTCAAAATTTTATTGGGTGTTGCACATCTTCATGTCATCGTATTATTATTAAATTTCTCGTTTATAATCATTTTGACCAATAAAAAAATTTAAATATTGATTATTGAGTCTAAAATGGAGATATATCATTGTTGTACAAATATTTATCCTAAAACAAAGGTGACCTGGTGGTCTAGGGGTAAGGTGTCAGACTTCTGTGCTGGGGTCCGGGGTTCAATCCTCGGTCCCGGCAAAGATTTATCTGATTACCAAACCCTTCCTTCACCTCTGACAAGACATCTCGTGAATGTGAGGAATGCCAGGCCTCCACCGTGGTTCGGATTCCACGTTAAACTGTAGGTCCTTCATTTTATCTCACAATCACCCTACCATTTCACATTAGCGTAAGTGCGTACAACCCGAACGGGTAGTAAGACGCGGTACTTATAATAATAATAATAATAATAATACATAAAACAAACTTTTTGAGAGACTCACTTATATTTAATCACTCTCTGCATTAGAGAATTATTGCGCTAAAACTTAAGATTATCTCTTTACAACTAAAGTTTACAGAATTGTATTAATATATTTGCCAATATCTCAGACCCTGTTGGATTTTTTAAAAAAATATTTCATATAAAAGTTTTTTTATTTTTATTAGTACTACAATTTTACAATGATAAGTTATTTAGTATCTCAAATAGTTGCGAAGATACGGAAATTTCAGCTTATGTAAAGTACCCTGAAAGTCATGTTCATGGGAAGATGAATTTAGCTAATTTCTTTATAATCTCAATCAACACCTAGATACGAATTTTAATCAAAATCGTTAGAGCCGATTTTGAGAAAATTGATTTTTTCTGTTTTCGCTTTTTATAAAACTACCCTTAATTTTGGGGTTAAAAAGACACAGATAGATGGCATTGCAAAGATCACTTTTTAGGGTTCGAGGGGTCTAGAGAAGTCAACAGCCATTAACGTTTCAGATTAGATTTTTCTTACGGTCGCAATACTTTTACCTTTAGTGTTCGAAAAGTTAAATATATATATATGCGTATATCTTGAAAGTTATTAGTTTTATAAAAATATGTTTTGAATAAAATATGTGTATTATAGATAGATTTGCAATGATAAGTAATTTTATACCTTAAATAATTTCGGAAATATGGTTAGAAAAATTGAGAATTTACGCATCGGACTGGAGCCCTCATAGTCATTTTGCCGAAATATTGAGAGTAGCCATTTTCTTTGGAATATTTATAGATGTTTTGAAATGAGATTTAATCAAAATTTTTAGAGCTAATTTTGATAAAATCGACTCTCTCTCTTTTTGCCCTTCAGTAAACTACCCTTAATTATATGGTTAGATATCCAATTCCAAAAATTCCTCGGGGAAACCCTATGAAAACCCTAGATACCAAGTTTTAGACTGATCGGTAAAAATTTTTAGGCTCTAGTTGGAGGTACAGACAGAAGAAAATTCAAATAATACTTTTTTGGATTCGGGGGTCCATGAAACTTCGTGATTCATCAAAATCGATATTTTTAACGATCACAATACTTTTTCTACCTGTAAAATGGCGAGAAAGTAAAAAGCTATTTAACAATGTGGCATTATGACTAGACCAAATACATTGAAATCATCATTAAGTTCAGATTTAATTCGAGTTTGATTCCTGTATCCGGAAATTTTCAACCAGATTTAAACTACTAAAGTGATAAAGCAGAATAAACGTCCATATCATCCAATAAGATTTGTCAATGACGGTGAAGTTGGGGTTTGAAGCCTAACAGTGTGTTCTGAAAATTTATTTTCCTAAAACATTTCTCACACTCCCTCAAATCAAACAGGAGTGAATAAGCTAAAGGTCCCTTCCTCATTCCTACCACAGTAGGGTGGTTAACCGGAAAAGAATTATAACAGGTAATATTAAAATCTTTGTTTAAAACAAGATCTTAGCATAATGAACAAAAATTTGAAAAATGAGACGTGGTTCCAAACGATAAAATTTAAAAGTCAAAGAAAAGGTTAATAGACTGAGACGCCTATTATGAGGCATAAAATACTTTCAAAAAAAGGTTTGTAATCAACCTTATTCACAGGAAGAAAATTATTGTTCCCTATTTTACTAAAGTTTTTGTGTATGCCATATAGTTTTACATAATTTGTAAGAGAGGCCTAATTATTTTAAATGGGTAAAAAATTCTTTTTTTGTGCTAAACGTTATATTTTCCGCTGTATTTATCCAAAACTTAAACATAATAATTCAAGCATATAGGATGAGGAGAATTAGTGTAAAGAAAATCACCCGGTAATAGATTGGAGAGAAATCAATGAAATATTATCTCAGTCTGCCATTTAGGGATTGAATCTAGAATTCAAACTTACACACTTTACAAACATTTTTGTTGTAACAGAGCGAACACAAATTTAACTAAAAAGTGTTTAACATTAATTACTTTTAAACGTAAATTTTAAAAGAACTAAGCTTCTACTATATTTTTTTGGTTGACACAGAAGGAATGGAAATATTAACTATTTGAAAAAATTATGTTTAAAATAAACTGCGTTATTTTATTAACATTGTATAACTGAAGGGCACTTTAATTTAAGATATTGCCTGACTGAAAAAATGATATCTTCCTGATTTATTGTCTAGGAATTAAGCGAAAATAGACTGTTGGAGAGTACATTGCAGTCAAAGATCTGTATTCAGTCAAATAATTTACAAGTTTCTGATATGTATTTAGTGTAAAGTAATAATAGAATGTATTTCTTTCTCCAGTCTCTGAGTGGTTTTTTGAATGTAAAATAAATACATACCTACCCATAATGTGACATTATGAAACGTTTTGTCTTTATTTTGTTCCTGTATCGTGAAACTTTTTTTATAGAGATAAAAAGAATTCATGAGAAACTCAGATATTTTTAATATATTTTGAAATCTACTCCACATATAAAACTGGTTCTTGATATTCCTCTATAAAATCCTGAATTACATTATCTTTTTGACCTAGATATTCCAAAGATTAATAAAACCTCAATCAAAGCTACATACAGTACATAAAGAAAAACATTTATAAATAAGTATTACTATTAATTACTCCACGTACTTTTCAAGCTTTTGGTGATAGCTTAGTTGGTAATAACCAAAAATAATTTTAATCAAGATGTGATAGAGAAATTCACTATACAAAGCGTTTCTAAGAAGAAATATGTATATATGAAAAAAATCACTTAAGTTAATTGAATAAATGAAAATGTAAAACCAATGCATATAAACAAAATGAAAATGCAAAAAACTATAATAATATTTTATCTTAAACTTTTAATAACAAATTAATTTTAAGGCCTCTTTATGTGACTAATTTAAATGAAAATACTGGTGTTATTCCGTTTCAAGTGTTTTCTAAGAATATTTAAAAATAGTAAGTAAATAAACCACAAATTAAATATGTTTTATCAAAACTGAGGAGTTAACATGATGGACTCGAAGTTGAGTAGTATAAAAAGTCCACACTAAATAGAAACAAAAAAGAAGGCCCAGATATTTAAATATTAGAATAACTTTAAAGTATATATTATTTTTTACTAATAATTTTGTAAATAGTCTTTGCTGGTAAGGGGTCAAATTCAGCCTAGTGAGGACAAATGTGGAGCTACTTGGATACATAACTAGAAGTTCTTGTTTATAAAAATTATATTAGTGGCCGGATGGTTCATTTTGCTGACTACATGACACCCTCTAGCTATAATTGTTGGTACTATCATCGCTAACGGTGGTGGCCGTTCGGTCGGTATAGCTCTCTTGCGGGTTCACACCACATAATTTTTTTTTTTAATAATCAAACAGAAAGTATTTTATGCAACATATTTCTTTGTAGATTTGTTTTAAAATAGCAAATAACGCTTGAAGGCTCGTTGCATAAGGGATTTGATACTATAGTTTTTTAAAGAGGGGAATATAATCTAATAACGTCAAAAGTGAAGTTAGAGTATATTATTAATACTATAGAAACAGAGGACCAAGGCCTAGTGTCTGAAGAAGGGAGGGGGAACACGGGAATGAGATATCCTGAGTTACACGAAGAGTTAAAATACTTTGCTTCTTGCTTCTAGATAAAAATAAGATGTTAAGGGTGTTGCATGGGAGAGCACTCAGAGGCGTTGCACACGTTTAGAAATCCTCCATTTTAAGGAAGTTTTTAATAATTTTTTAATGTCGTTTTTAACAAAATCTAGGTGAAGATTAACAGCAGGTCTCTGAACAGTTGAAATTTTAAATCTTGAGTTTTTAAAAGTTTAGTGAAGAAGTGTGAGGTTAGCTAATTCCCAAAGCTAAGCTAAGTGAGACACAAAGATAAATATAATAAAATACCATATCCTGAGTTTTGAAAAAAGGGAGTTAAACTAAGTCTGGAGATTGTAGCTTCTATGAAGAGAAAGAAAGATAACCTTATCCACAAATAAAGAGAGATATGGGATATCTAATTGCATTCAAAATGAGAGAATGAAGATCCCTTCATTATGAGAGAGAAGGAAATAGATGGTTTGGTGTAGTGGTAGTACAGCTGGAGCATAGCTGTGACGTCATGAGGGCTGGTGATCGATATCTCGACCACTCCCTCAGTTATGCCTGCTTTTCGCAGAGCCGGGGTAAGCAACCCGCCCCACCCACTACAATGACGAGGTACCAACATAAATATTATTAAATTATAGGTAAAAATCAACATCATTAGATTATAATTTATATCCCACAGAAATAATGTATCAGTTAAATATATATTATATATTTTAGTCTTAATTAAAAAATTTGTTTAACTAAATCTCCATTTACGCAAACCAACTAGAAATCAGAAAAATTATCAACTTTAAAAAAACTTACACATTTCTTACTTTGAGTAGCGAATTGTATATATCATTTTGAACTATATGACAATTTACCATCGTAATTAGAATATTTAAAATTTATTTAAAAATTCAAGCAAACTATAGCATGAAGTGTATAATCCTTTGTAAAATGGTAAACAACACAAATACACTATGGAATGGTATAGCATAAGATTTATTTTAATAATTCAAATTCAAATTTTTTAGAAATATAAAATACAATATGGAAAAAGACATTTAAAGCATTTACTACTTTACGCTAGCACCTATTGATCTAAATACTTGAAAAATGCAGGTATGTGCGGATCTTATCACTCACAAAGTGAATATTTTTAAAGTTTAAAGTGTCTACAATTAAAATAAAAATTGAAATAAAAAACACATGCTATAAGAATAGGTTTCATAGGTGTTTATAAAATAGGCCCATCAGTTTAATTTGTAATATGAAAAATAATAATTAATATGAACTGCCATGTTCATGAACTAAAAGAGGAAAATGTGTTTACATATATATTTATGAAAGTATATTCAAATCCATTTATAAAGCACTTATAAGCTACATGAGAAACTTAGAAAATTGTAAATACCATAATAAATAGTTCATAAGAGTAGTAAAAAATATAAATATATAAATATGTATATGTAAAATTAAAATAAATATATTCCAAAGTATATAATTTTAATATTGTTTAATATAAATTAAAAGTTGTAATTTAGGTTAAAACGTTGTTTTTATGACATAAAATATTAATAAAATAAAAATATCATATCAAAATAGATATTAGATACCGAAAAATGCGTTATTAATACTATTATATTGGGATACTATTATTATTATTATTTCAATCCAAACTACTATTGATTATAAGAACATTTTCTACCACTTATTTATATTATCATCAAAAAATAAAATATAGTTGATTAAAAGGAGTATTTTGTATTTTAATTAAAATATTTTAAACAAAATCAATTGTAATATACTTAAGTTACATATTTATTTATTTCATAATAATATATTAAATACCTGTTCATATTTTATTTGGAATCAAAAAATACCTTGACATTATCCTACCTGGTCTGATTCCCAATTTTGATCGTGAATTTTGCTGGCTTCAATTACGCTTGCTTTCGCACCCATGATCGCAACAAGAAGATGTAGTTTGTCACAGACTCTTTAATAAACAAAAGTGTAGTTTAGAGTGTATTTTCGATGTTTATTATGTTCTTAATACAGTAATTTTTTTTATATATCTATATAAAAAAGCAACAGATTAACGTCAATGTATACAACCTCCCGCAATCGCATGTAGCAGTAGACTGGCATTAGCTCATCCATTTGCCGCTAGAGTACGCAGTTGTTGCGTCCGTAGTACAATTTTCGCGCGATAGGTCTCACTGTTGAGCTGAAACTCTAAAGATGGCTAAAATGTTTGCTGTAAAATAAGTTTATTGCATTCTCTTCCCTCCCACCATTAATTAATTCCTAATCTAGGTAGTGAGGCTGATGTGAAATATCAAAGCACTGCTGAACCAAGTTTAATGGAGCGTAACAAGAATGTAGTAATTAGATGTAGTCATACAGGTAGGAAACTAGATAATATATTATTGTTATGTTTGGCTAGACGTAGAAAATATAAACTACCTCGTCGAGACAAGATGACTACGTACAATACAGACAGTGTCGTTAATAAAGAGAGGCTAGTTTGCAATTTATAAATAATATGATTTAGTGCAGTTTTAAGGAATGCTATAAGATTATAGAAATATATTACCGAAAGGTTTCATAATCAGGCCATTTTCTATTTTATCATTTTATTAAATTTAATTTAATCCATTACCATTTAAAATGTATATAAAGCATCTGCTACTCTCATTTTAAATAAAATCATATACATTATATCTCCGTGTATCTCTCATGGCTTGACTTTAATCACAGATTTGAACCCCAATTTATACACAGAGAGGGGCGCTAGTAATACTGTACCACATATTTGAGCTTATATTTGTATCTTATTCTACGTCATAATTTCAGGGACCAAAAGGTTGAATATTTAAAAAACTGACAATTCACGAATTTACATAGGCACCTACCGTACCAATATTTGGATTATATTTATTTGAGAGTGCTAGAATATGTTTAAACTAGGTTAAGATTTTTCAAATTTATACATACATATATATAAGGTTAGCATAATCTATCACGCAGTGCGACTCTAAAGATAGAGGTTTAAAATCAGAATAACTTGACTACTTAAAAAAATGATGATTTAAAAAATCAATTTATACCTATGCCTAACGAGGGGTCATACATAGCATATTTCGCTATATTTAAACTAACTGATCTTTGCTGTTCCTGGTGATAAATTCAACATTTATGTTGCCAAAAAATTAAAATAATACAAAATATATTTCTAAAGTAGACAAAATAAAAGGTAATTTGACCTGGTCTTGGACGATCCAGTTTAAAACCTTGGGTACAATAACATTAAATTAAGTACCTTGTTTAATCTGAATTAACCAGAGAGATCACGATCAACTTAACGTAACGTTCACTTAAAGTTAACTTAAGTTAAGAAAACATATGTGTGATCACGATTCACGTAACTTAACGTAACAGCTCGAACCAAGCATATTCATTATAGAGTATGTGTTTTTAACTGTGGTTTGTACTATTTGTATTAGTGTTTATTATATTGTAATGTTTATTGTTTTCTACAGATATTATAGATATTTATCATTTAACTTTTGTGATAAATTTAGGTTTCCTATTATAGTTTATTCTTAAATCTACTTTAGCCTAGTATTACCCCGAGCTGTTAAATTAATTGTATATTATAAAGTAAATATTTTTACAGTTCTAAATATTAACTAGCATTAGCGACCAGATTTTAATGCTTTAACAATCATGATTATGTTGGTTGATTTATATTTTAATAACAAGGATCTTTTTTGAAAGCAACACATTATACCATTTTATGTAATAAAAGATTTGTGGTTTTAACTTCTTTACAATATTTGAATTAAGTCTATTCTTTAACGTTCTATAATGATTGTATGCTAGCGTTTATTTTAATTAAATTTCCGATCACTATAACTAAAGCTAAAAAGTAAATCTTGGTCTTAAAACCAACAAATGACTTACTAAATAGCCCTGTTGACGTCACTCGCATAGTGATTGGCTGGGTAGATCACGTGATACCCTTCAAGTAACGTCCACTTAAAGTTAAAGACCTTCCAGGACATCTACTACGTTAAGCTAACTTCGAATCAACGTTAAGTTAACTGCATCGTGAACGATTCCATTCAAAAACACGAGGAGATCCTTTACGTTAAGTTACGTTCAGCTAACGTTAAGTTGATCGTGATCCCGGCATAAGCTCATATGTACACGCCAAGTTTTGTAAAATGTGTTGATAAGCTTAGAGTTTATACTAGCAATGGCAAAGGTTAAGATGGCGTACTTCATTTTATTAGGAATACTGAGAACAAATTTTCTACCCTCTCTTAAAGACAGTGGAGTTTTATTTTCGTAGGCTAATTCTCCACGTTTTGCTAACCGTCCAGGCTTTTTTAAATCAATAATGTAGGTATGAGCAAGGTATAAATTATGGTAAATATACCCACATTTGAGTTAAGGTTGAGTGGTAGAACAATAAGGTAAGTAATTAATACTTAGCCAAGATTTGAGCTCAAGCTTATCCACATTGGAAAATCAGACTAAATGATACATTTGGTCCGCGTCACAACCGTTGCTGGTGATAGGGGTAATGAAGTAAACGTTCTATAAAATGGAGCCTCGTAATTATATTGATTAAGATAAGCTATCTTACAACAATTAACACATAACTTAATTGCAAATATTGGCATTATATGTCATTTAAAAAAATAAATATCCAACTATAGCTAGAACACAAATAAAAATAGAGAAAGAGCTTCTTATAACACCAATTTTTAGCTTCTATGTTAAATAGAATGTATTTTAATAGTGAAAATTTTCAACCTTTAGATTATAATGAATCTTTACTTTTAATTTCGCTCCTAACCGAAAAAAGTTGATTTAATAATTATTGTTTGTCAACTTCTCCGTCTGTCTGGCTGTCCCTGGGCGTAGATCAAAATAGGTTTGCTGGATTTGATTCAAATTTTATATTTTAATATTATATTGCTATAACTTAGGATTTTTTAAATTTAATTCTAACCCATTAATTAGAAGTAGTTTAGAGATGACCAATTTTTTAAAATCAGATATTTTTAGAATTGCTCAGCAATTAGTTTTAAAATAGGTAACTGTTAAGTTGTTTAAATTATAAATAATATCTACTACCTTTAAAACAATGTGCCGGTTTGTATGTATATTTACTAACATTTATGGGACTTCTTTACTGATTGCGATACAGTTTTTCTATATTAACTAGATTTTTACCGGGTAGGTTATAATATAGGCAATTGATCAAACGAATTAAATCAAATAAATTGATATTTTTTTAAAGATGTAGTCTTAAAACACTTGATCAATAATGATTTCACTCATTGAATGTAGAATTCGTTATCTTTATATACAGATCGATCGCCAAATTCAAAGAGTTTTTAATACAGAATACATTTCAATAGGAAATTAAAAGATAAATCATATTTTAGTTTAGTTGGTTATTTTGAATTCACATATACTTACAAAGGATAGTTTCTGTATTTATAAGTTCACTTATAACTAGAGAACTACTGGATGGATTTGAATGTGGTATTATTTTATATTATGTTGAATTTATATATATATATATATATATATATATATATACAGGTTAAAAGTTATTTATAGATTAATAATGTCTTCAAGGAGGTGTGCAGTGACGTTAAAGGCAATGTAAGTACTTATGTTCACTGTAGAGTGACAAAATCGAGGTCTACCACAAGCTAATCTACTGTTATTACTTCAGGAAAAATGCAGACCCAACAATATAGATTTGGTGATAAGTTTGGAAATTAGGATTAAAACAAACAATGTTCCATAGCTGCATGGAAGTGTAAATAAACATGAGGTACACTAACTATACTGACTTTTGAGTAGATATTCCCCATGCATTAACAAAAAATTATCCAAAGAACTTTCAAAGAGCTACGTCGATGGGCATGAAGGATATTCTAAATACTGCGGACTGCATCCCGTCGATGAAGGGTTATCGGCCACAATCCATTATCGAGCGTTGATAATAGATATTCTTTTGTTGGTCCTACAAAACCCCATCCTGTTGATATAACTCGATTCTCAAATTAATGTAGAGCTGTGTAGTTTCATCAAATTCATTAGGTATGTATATTAGTAAATCAATAAGGGAAATTATCAAGTGGCCTTTAGTATTAACTAGGCCAATGAGATGACACAAATTTCAGTTGGGATTATTCCTGATGCTATGCATATAGATGTTCATCTTTAAAATGAACCATATGTATATTTTACAAGTATTGTCACTGACACCACTAACAACACGTGGCACACCAATAAAAATCTTCTTAAAATTATGAGCTTTAGATCCGTTTTCAAAAGTGTTTACTTGCAATGAAATTGTTTTATATAATTCTTGAAAAACTAAGAGTCAAGTATCGAAAGCAAGGTGTTTCTGCTGAGGAACCCCCGGAGTTATGAAGGGTTATTCCCTCAGCCTGGTATATATCGTACACCTGAATAAACACAGTGTGTTATTATGTGAGAATGCGGCTCCATCTCATTAAAGGTTCAACTTAATTTGAAAACTTACTTACAGATAGCAACGTAACCCAGGAATTCTACCAATTAGTTTTCAAAGCGCGAGTACTCTTTGGGGATGACTAACATTGGAGCGGTACTTTATCAAAAGCCGCTTTGTGTTGCTCTTCTTCCTCACTAAGATATTTGCTCTCCATCATATTAATATTTTTCACGTGACACATCCTCTCCCACTTTGGCTCGCCCACAGGGAAAACATGTCGGAAGATATTGAAGATAGAATCAGAACAGCGGAATCAGTAGAACGTTTGAATTTCAATTAAAATATTTTTAGTGCAGGTTAGAGTGAACTTAACCAAATTGAAAGATCTCTTACGGGCAAGACTATGAAGGACTTTGATCTTCTTCTACAAGACCATTTACCTGCCTCGGTGGCGTAGTTGTCTAACGCTCTAGTCGGGTTGAGCTGCTCGACTGCTGAGGACGGGGAGATCCAAGTTCGAATCTCGGTCGGGTGAACTGGGGGTGGTTTTTCCTAAATGGTTTTCCACTCTCCCTCCACGCAAATTCGGGTTCACTTCCTCTTATTCAACCTTTTCATTTCCTAATCCATTAACGTAATTAGTACTTAAAGCGTATAACCCGAACAGGTAGTAAGACGTGGTGCTAAATAATAATAATAAATAATAATACAAGACCATTTGTACGGATTTATATTATCTAGATATTATTTGAGAGAGACAACAAATGACCGTAGATCTACAGTACAAATTTTTAATACAAACAATCCTCTACTGAACATTGAAGAACTTAACGTATACATACAGAAAATATAGTTTGTTCAGTTCAGTAAGAAAGTTATGTTTTAAGATTCACCGAGGATAAAGGGAATATATTTATAGTTAATTTATTTTTTGCTAAGCTCAGTTCAAGGGAGGTTTGGCATTTGCAGTGGCTTCATCTGGTATAACTGCTACTTTGTTATAAATGGAAAAAAACAGCTAATGTGACATTTAAATGACCTTTTTTTTTTCTTTCAAAAAACCCAATTTCCGTATTCAACATATCAATGCAAAACTTTACATAAAAATTAATGCAAAAATTATCTCTTATATTATGAAATGAGAGCACAATGTCACATAATACTTCATTTGAAGATCTAAATAAAACCCTGAGAGATCTCAAAAGTAATAGTGTGCTCATAGGAGGTTCCCAAGATACTTCCGACAAACTCTACTGGTAATTCAGTGAGTCACTAGAGCTGACGAGGTTAACGCAAGCCTTAAAAGCTCCTAGATGTGCCCAGACTTTGTGAAACTTTCTCTGTTAACCATCATGTGCATCCGCCTGTCAGAATACAAAACTAGACATATTTTTAGATATAAGCTATATTAGAAATTATGAAAAATTGCATCACATTATTTATTTGTATTATTTTTCTACTACCTCTCTGAGATAGAAAGTTTTGCGATCATAAAAAAAAATTAATTCGATATTTTGATGGATGTCAATGTTTCATAACACCCTGAACACCGAAAAGATGGTTTTATCTATGCCATCAAAACACGGTATGTCTCTCTCTTTGTGTTTCTCTATCTTGGCCTAGAGCCGAAACCATTTTACCAATTGGTCTAAAACTTGTTATTTAGAGTTTTCATACAGTTCCACAGAGGATTTTTTTGAATTAAATATTCAACCCTTAAATTAAGGATAGTTTACTTAAGGACGAAGAGAGAGAAAATAGTTTCTCTTGAAGTCAGCCTTAATGATATTGATTTAAATTCGTATCTAAGCACTGTTTAACACTATACACAAAATGTCACATCTAATATTAGAGATAAAGGGTACTTTACATAAGCGGATATCGCTAGTTTTGATCATTTCTCCACAAAACTTTGTGATCGATATATTTTCTCGTCCTAAAGTAACCACGTAACCAAAATTATATACCATGTATTTTAATTAAACCAATAGTTTCCGAGCTTTAAGCAAATAGTTGATTGTTAGACTCTTAAGTGAACAGTGATGTTCCTTTTATACATTATGTTTCTGTAACATAGTATCTTAATTCATTTATGATATTTGGTCAAATGTTATTTTAATTTTACATTATATATCTTAAACAATGTATATTATTTCGTTTCGCATATCTTACGAGTTTAAAAAAACTTAATTTTTAGGAAAAGGAGCGAGAAATCCTGTACGACTCACCATACCATCTATTTATAAGGAATTACAAAATGTTTGCCAGTATTGGTAAAGAAGTTTTGATCGAGAAAGGGATGTTCAAAAGCTGTTTCTTTTCTGAATTATTTCCTTCACCCTCCTCGTGAAAATGCTCTACACTTTATTCTAAATGTTACCTTCCTCGTCCCTATTCTGTTACTATAAATATGGGCATAAACCGGACGAGAAGTGAAACGGGGTTCACCTATACCACCAGATTACGCTTTTGCCAAAAGAGGTTAAAGGAAAGAGAACATAAACTTTTTGAGAGACCTACTTATTTACTTAAAGAACATTTAAGGTGAACTAGTCTACATAAAAAAATACGCTAATGGTATTTTGAACTATCAAAAGTATTAATTAATGTAATTTTGAAGAAAAAAAAGGGAGCAAGTGTCAACGCCGCTTGTTATTATGAAACCTCGACTCTACTTAAATCCTTTATCCAACACCAGCGCTCCAACACCTTCAGCACTGGCGTCATTCTGATTAATGACAAAGCCCACCTGCACATTAACACAAACTAAAACTACCAAATCATTTTTAAGAAAGCTTTCCTGGTCATTAAAAATTTCAATTTTATTTCCGACAAAGAAGGATATGAAATGTTACCGTTTCGGAAATAATACGCGTATTGATGAAATTTTGCGTCAATTCCTCCATAAACTAAGTATTATTTGTTTGGCTGAGGCGTTCTATAAGTTGGTTCAACAGAAGGGAAAAACATGTGCATAGAAGGTGATTATGTTTATTAGTAGAGAAAGGGTGTGGCTACATTTTATTGTGTTTCATTTGTGAAAATAAATTGATGTCCACTTACAATACATGGGAAAGTTTTTTTTACAACCCTTGCACATATAGAAACTAGAGCAATTCAAAGGATTTTTAATGACATCTGACTATATGAGCTATTATTAGTACCACTCATAATACTATCATTTTGTCAGGGATTTAATCAAGAGAGCCTCTCCATAGCAACATTTTGAGGAATAGTATTTAATAGTGAAATAGTTTAGTATTGTAATCCTAGGAATCATTATTTATATGAATTACTTATAAATGAACCGTTATCTTATAGACACATAGTATAAAAAAACTTCACGATATTGTTATTGGTGATACGTTTGAAATTAAAAATAAAACTATTGCTAACAGCTTCCATTTTGCTAATCATGTGGACATTAATTCACCAATTCTATTTTTATAACAACTGATTTTCTCATTTAGTTTATTTATGTAATCAACCCAACTCCCCCATCCCCCTATCCATCTTGTTCAAATATAGTGACTATTTGGATGCTTAAATTGTAAAGCTACCCTATTAATGTCAAAATTAAAGGTTAAAAGTTTGACTTCAACAAACACTTCCACTGAATTAGGGCTGGCTGGTTTAAAGATAAATACGAAATGGGTAGTTTCTCTTAATGATGTTTGAGACTTCACTGAGCCATGGCACGTGGAGTTAAGAGTACCACCTCTTAGCGTTATAGAGCTTAACCCCAAATATCCCTCTACATACTTAGGGTCTAAGACCACTCCTGAAACTAGGGGATAGGCTTCGTCAAGTCCACGGCCAATACATATATTATGGACTAAGCGCCTCTTACGTAATACTAAAATTAGCATCTGAGACAAAATCAATATTATACTTAATTCGATAACTAAGGCCCTAAGTCAATGACAATGCACATTTGAAATTTTGCATGAGGATAGGGGGAGGGGTGAGTAGAGGGTAGAAAAATCTTTGAAAATAATGTATAAAACAAAAAAAAATAGCACCGCATCTTATTATCCGTTAGGGATACACGCTAGAAAAATAATTAAATAGATTAACTAGTTTTGCATTATTATATAATATTAATTTTAACTATAGTAGTAATTCTTATTTTCCATTTAATATGAATATTAATAAACAAACTATTCATAGCCTATCATAAGGACACGTTATTTAAATTCTTTTAACTATCACCACCGCAAATATTTTATTTTTAGGGCAGTTCCATAGCTTTTATTACTTTATTTAATTGATTAAACTAGACATCCTGCTCCATTCAGTTTCAAGTATTATTAAAAACCGTTCTAGCTACCTGAATATTTCAAACACTTTACAAAATATAATAAGTATTGCATTGCAACTGGTGTACCAATTTCATATAACTATTTGTATTAAGTTGGGACTGTAGGGATCGTGAGAAAAGATCAGTGTTTTTTTATATCAGAACTTTTTGGGCCAAAATAAATAAAACATTGCCTCAGTAGGGACAAAAAATGTAATTTTCTTCACGTGGTGAGCTCAACAGCTCTTGAAGAGTGGACCAGAGCTACGTTGTAGCTTACATTACATATTATAATTTTACAGAAGTCAAGAAAAACTGTTTTATCGAAAAATGTTAGTCAGGAAAGGCCAAATGTTCTTCAAATCTCTTTAGGAATGGTTGTTAATAATTTCAAATATTACAAACAATGACTGCTTTTATAGTTATAGGTTTACAATCAATTTATACTTTATATACATACACACACACACACACTGGTTCTCCATCTTAGGAAGGCACTTAGGGTGAAAAGGGGGGGGGGCGAAATTATTCACTCACCACTCACTTAATATTATCCACGTATTTTGGAATATGTCAACATTATTTGGATAGTATTAACTTTATGAAACGAGCTTGTTTTTACAAATAGTATTCAACGTTATCCAAATATTTTGGCTGAAGTAGAGATTATCCAGATAATCTTGGAAATGAAATAAATTTATTTCTTTTTTTACTTTATTTACTGCAAATTGGAAAATGTTGAAATCTCCCGGCTAGTCGCGAGAATATCCAGATTTCGCACATTCGCATATTCGCATATATATTAATTATGTATGTGTAAAGTACTTTCACCACCCAAGTTTACTTGAATGAGAGTTCAAAAGGTTACTAGAAATAGTCCCTAAACTATCCCTACACAAACAACTGATATCTGTCACTTTCGATAACTGTAATTAAAACGGATGGTAATGTATGGATCTGATAGCTAACCAAAGTAACTAAGGACAATATTATTTATATTTATTTGAGGTTGTACACAAAGCTTATTTATAGTTTTATTCCACTTAAAAAAATTACTATTCACCGCACTTTCACAAAAGCTCTAATAAATATAGTTTCAAAATGACAAACAACGTACTTAAATAATGTGATCGATAATGAAGCGACCAAGCTATTTACAATGGTGAACTCACGTAGTTGATAAAAATATTGTATTTGATTAAACATTTTAAAAAAATCATAAAATAATTTATAATATATATACAAAAATGACAGCTATTTTCTCTTTACAAAGAAAATATTATATTTTTTTATTAAACTGTACTAATGGAGATGCACTATATGACACATTATCGATAACATTCCAAAACGAGGAATAAGTACTTTTAATTATGTTTTTAAAAAAATTTCAGATAGGCTAAAGAGCCAGGAAGGTACTTTACACATCAATCTGCCAGGCACACTGAAATGCATACACCAACTGACACCACAAATGACACCTTCACTCCATTCTGGCTGTATATTCAATGTTATTACTAGTATCGTTCATACCTCTGCCACGTTCATATTTGTCAGATATATAAGTGAGACTGACACAGATCAATAAAAGTAGCATTTTCCTCTATCCCATACCAGAACTTATATTGTATCGTAAATACTATATCTGGCCATAGATTGAATTGAATGGCATGAATACTATATATAATTTACTATACATATATAAAATACATAATAAACAAATAGATTAAATATCTAATATACGTATATAAATAATACATCATAAACATATATGTACCATATATAATATGCATGTATATAAAATATAATCTTATATATAAAATTCTCGTGTCACAATGTTCGTTCCCGTACTCCTCCGAAACGGCTTGACCGATTCTCATGAAATTTTGTGAGCATATTGAGTAGGTCTGAGAATCGGCCAACATCTATTTTTCATACCCCTTAGTGATAAGGGTTGTCCACCCTTAACATTTTTATACATTTTTTTAATATCTTTATTTTTTTTATTATGTCGCATTAAAAAATACATACAACCCTAAATTTTTACCCTTTTATCACCAACCCCTATTTTTTAATAGCCATTTTAGTAATTTAATCATTTTTCATCCCCGGTCGATAACTGATCAATCGTCATGTGCCAATTCAATTCAAACGTATTCAGTTTCCGATTAGATTGGCATTTGCAATGACTATCAACAAATCCCAAGGTCAAACGATGTCTATTTGTGGCTTAGATTTGAGAACACCATGTTTTTCACACGGACAATTATACGTGGCATGCTCTCGAGTGGGTAAACCATCCAGTTTGTTTGTGTTAGCTAAAGATGGACTAACAAAAAATATTGTTCACGCTATGGCATTAAGAGATTGATATTGTTTGTTAGTGTTACTGTCGTAATTGATTAATTAATGATATATAATTTTAAGGAATAAATTATAATAACTTAAAAATAATGTTTGCCTTTTGTTATTTTTATATTCCCTCATCGTTCACAGCGCTCCATGCCTATTTCACGCATATACCACATTCTTACACACTTACAATAAGTAAGCTATTTTTTGTCTACACTAGAAATTACTTAAAAATTATTTATATGGCAAAACAACGTTTGCCGGGTCATCTAGTATATATATATATATATATATATAATATGTCTGTTATATAGCCAACATATGTAATATACATGTATATTATACATAGTAGTCTACATAACATAATTATATTTATAGTATATATTATTTGTGTATATATTTTATATTGAATATAAATTATTTAGTTATAATATATGATATAGATACAATACATATAATATATCTATACTACACTTTATAGAAAAAAATATTGGATAAAAGAGGAGCTCAGTTCAACAAAAGATAAACTAAATAACAGATTTACATAAACATTTTAGTCACTGCAATTAACCGCAAAAATTCAATTTTCTATCATAATAAGAAGGTTTTTTAAAATAAATTGGGAAATGTAGAGCTCCCTATTTTTTTAAACTTTCTTTTGAAAATTTCTAATCTCGGCATGTAAGATTAATCTTAGGTGATCTTTGTACCTGTTTGTCAATATATACTATTTACTACCACACTAAGAAGTTTTTTTGTATTAGTTTATGAAATTCTTAATACCCCTACTATGCGATTTAAAAAAATTTCGAAAGTTTCTAGCTATTTAGAGCAGTGGCTTTAAGTAGTGGCACTTGAGGTCTTGTCCAGTGGAATGCATGGGTGCAAGAAAATAAATGATATGGGGGCAAGGTTTTAAAACAATAATAGAGTTTAAAAATTATACTGGGAACGTGTTCTATTAAGGCTGTTGCAGTGGTCGGAATAATCGTCACACGTCAGATTCACTCTATATGGACAAATGTATTAGTTGTATCTTTAAGGAGCTTCCCCCACAACTTTTTTTTAAACCAAGTGACCCCTGTGTTCGACGTTAAAGGACTCAAAAGGGGACAACCCTCAAGGAGGTGAGATCTGTGTCGCTCTTTTCAGCAAGATTTTAATTTTACTCCGCTATCTTATTGAAACCTGTTGACAGATCTTAAAGCTCTCCCATTAAGGCAGTTTTTTAAATAGCAGGGGGAGGAGGGGAGTAGTCCGTAGCCATTTAAACTTCCCCAACCTTGAACATTTTTTTCTTTAGTTTATTGTGTGACACTACAATACACTTGTCAGAAGTGAAAATGTGTAACTGTGGTCGATTACCGGACCAAGTGACCAAGAACTATCCATTAGCCAGTTGAATCTGGACTAAAATATAATACAGGAGCAAAAAAAATATACTTTCCATAATGTATAGTTGGCGTATAACCCGAATGGGTAGCAATACGCGGTGCTAAAAAAAATACAGTGCTGTATCCAGAGTAACTAGAGGGAGGGGTAGATGAATTATATTTTTTTTAAATAGGGAGCCTTCACATTTCCCAATTTATTTTAAAAAACCTTCTTGTTATGATAGAAAATTGAATTTTCGCGGTTAATTGCAGTGACTAAAATGTTTATGTAACAGTCTGTTATTTAGTTTAAGCTTTTTTTGAACTGCGATCCTCTTTTATCCAAATTAGTTAATCTTACTACCCTTCCAGCCTATTTGCATTTTAATTACGCTAATGTGGCAGGGATGAATATGGTAGAGTTCAGAAGAAAGGTATTCGTAATTGCGTGGAAGGAGAGTGGAAAGCTATTTATAAAGAACCACTCTCAGTATATACCCAACAATTATTTAAACCTTGACCTTCTCGTCATCAGTAAACCAGACTACATGAACTTGATATTTAGTCCACGTGACCACCGGCATGGGTAATAGCACACTTAACAACCATGGAATCAGATTCAGTGATCAGATGGTCTAAGGTGTCACTCTCACAATAGGTTGTATTGCCGGGAAGAGGTAAATTGGAGTTTGAATCCCGGTCGGGCGTGCTGAGGATGTTGTTTTTTTACAAGTGGCTTTCCACTCACCCTCCATGCTAATGAGGGTGCACTTTCTCTTAAGTATAGCTTCCTCATACCTAACACATACGATTTATTTATATTTCAGATACATATAAACCCTAACGGTTTGTGAGACGCAGTGACAAAACTTGATGAAAATGTTATATTATTTAAAACAATATAATGTGAATATGAGAATATGTAAACATTATCAGTGGTCGCATTGCTTACTGCGTCACTCTCGTGTTAGACTGAATGGCCAGTGATGGGAATATTGGAGTTCGAAACAAGGTTGGGTGTATCGAAATGTGCGAGGATGTTTTTTCATAAATGTTTACCCACTCTTCCTCCACTTAAATGTGGGTACATTTCCTCTTAAAGTTGACTATCCTTATTACTATTTTATAATCACAATTTAATGAATGCATGCGTACAACCTAAATGGCTACTAAGACTTAATGGGAAAAAATAGGCCTAGTTAGAAATAGTATATTTAAATATATCTTAAAACGCTATATTAGTTTTATTTGGGTCATCAATCAAACGATTAGAAAATACTTTTAAAATTACAAAAATGAAATAATATGAATCACTAGCTAGAAATTAGTTATTGTCCCAATAATTATGCTCAATATAGTTAATAAACACAAAATAAATTTATCAAACTTAATACTTATTTTAAAATTATACTAGTATTTTTTTTTTTCCTATTCTTGCACGTGAATTTTTCTAGAACTAACACGCTTCAATGAACACGTAGCAATGCTAGTCTTTTTAACGATACCTCAATAATGTTTTATCATTTCATAAGCTTGTTTTAGCCTCCTTAGGTGAGGTTGTATTAACGGTATAGATACAACCAAAACATCACATTCACAGTTTATGTTTCTCACCGCGTCTTACTAACCTTTCGGGTTATACGCCTATATAATAATTACATTAATTGGTTGGGGATGAGGTAGGTGTAATGTATAGGAAATTCACCCGAATTTGCGTGGATAGAAAGAGTGAGAAACCATTTTGAGGTAAAAATATTCTCAGTGCACCCGACTGGAATCTAACCCCGAGCTCCCAATCATAGGCAGTTTAGTATAAAACAAGACCACAGAGGCTAGTAAAATATTTTTTAAATGGCAATGGAAATTTGGTTCCAAATGGAAATCTTGGTAGTGTTTTACATGTCAAATAAAATTATATATATTTAAATTTTTGAATACAATTTTTTTTATGGGTAGCTTACTTATAGCTAATTTTCAAAACTGCAAATATTTTTAGAATGGCTTTAGCGATTTGGTTTCAAATAGGTATCTTGGGAGGGTTTTACATGACAAATACCATTATACCATTATATACTTGTTTTTTTGAATAAAATGTCGTTCAAGAGTAGTTTACTGATAACTGATTTTCTAAAAGCTCGACATTTAAAAAACATAGTTTTAACTATTTGGTTCCAAAGGGTTATCTTGCGAGTGTTTTGTATTACAAATAACAATGTATAGTTGTTTTTGGAATAAAAAGTCGTTTAAGGTTTGGTAATTGAATTACTGATTTTTCAAAATTTGGCTATATTTTAAAAATGTCTCTAATGATTGGTTTCCAAATCGATATATTGGGAGTGTTTTCATTACCAATAGAATCGTATAATTAGATTTTGAATGAAAGTTGTTTAAAGGTAGTTAGTTATCTTATAACTGATATTTTTTTAACTTTAAATATTTTTAAAATGGCTTTTTCGATTTGGTTCCAAATGGGTCTCTTGGGAATATTTTACATGAAAAATAACACTCGATACTGGTTTTTGGATTAAAAAGTCGTTTAAAGATATTTTACTGATGAGTGCCATACCATTTATTATGCTTATTTGTAGTGGTACCCATACCTGCTTAACAAATTTCAGTTATTTACCACATAGAGAAGTAATGTAGTGTATTAATTAATTTTGGAAATGTTGATCCCCACTTCAATACCCCCTACCATTTCCTTAACTCTCACTTAGATATTTCAAATTTTAAACTTCATTTGATTAACATGATGGGTCCTTATAACTGCTCGACGGTTAAATTTTCCGTACTCATTTGGTTTTTTGGAGTTGTTTCTATATCTGTTATCCAAATTTTAATTTTCTACTTCAGCCGGTGAGCCAGTTTATGTTAGTTTATGGTCCAAAACATACGATACTTCACCATATTCCAAATAATTATTTGCTAATGAGTCTTTTAAAATAATATTTAATTTAGAGTTAATATATTTGAATAGTTTCATAATTACTCAATTTAAACACACCCACAGATAGTATTCATGATACTGCTTTGACCATTAATAAGATATTGTGATGGTATATAGCTTGACACTCTTCTCTGAAAAATAAGGCTTACAAAATAAGACGCCCGTCTCAATACGTTGGGTATTTTTTTTCTTACTAGCTACAAACATTCATACAAACAGATATACAATTTATTTATAGTATGTATAGATAAGTCACATTACCAGTCCATACATTGAGTCCAAGTGGATTTGAATTTTATAAGGAGTATGCCATGAACTCTCATTTGTGTATTTGAAAGTGTTGATTAAATTTTCAAAGGTTAAGTTGTTTTATTAAGTTGTTTACATAGATAGACGGATATTCTTTTTTATCCTTATATATAGTAAAATTTCAGTCAAACATAGATTTGTGTCAAACTTTTAGTTTAAATCATAGATATTTTTAAATCTCTTTTTGAACAAGTTAAAACAATGATCAATATAAGGTAGCTTTACTTTATAATTATTTAAATGTATACAAACGTTTTTTAATCATATTTACTTGCATTAAAATGTATACATCTGCACCGGTAGGCACGTGGACTATATATCACTGATATGCTTCATCTAGTATTGTTTTTCGGATGAGGAGGAAGTCTTGTTTCGAATCATAGCCGGGTGTACAGATGGGGATTTTCCATAAATAATTCTTCACTTTCACTCCATATGAATGTGGATGCATTCCATACAAATTCTAGCACTCTCATTACTAATTAATTAATATAATTAAATTAATACAGTTCGAACATATAATAATACGAGGATCAAAATAAAGGTAAACAGTTTATTAATAATATTTGTGGTTTTCTAGATAAAATAATAATATTCTAAGGCATTGAGTATTTATTTTATATTCAGCAATAGACGCAAGTATTAATCAACAAAAATAGCAATTTATTAACATAAATGAGATTTATAAATGATTGTAATTGTGTGCTTATATTCATTCATACACCACTGACTGTGAAATAAACACTTGACTCGTGAGATTTATTTATAATTTATCTTTTTATTTAGCACCGCATATTACTACCCGTTCGGGTTATACGCCTTTAAACCCGCATCGGTGGCGTAGTTGGCTAACGCGATTGTCGTGTTATATATATATATATATATATATATATATATATATATATATTAAATATTTTTAAATATATTATATATTTATATATATATTAAAATATATTAAATATATAATATATTTACATATCATATATTTATATATTATAATATATATTTATAAATATATATTTGTGTATTATAATATATATTTATAAATATATATTTATGTATTATAATATATATTTATAAATATATATTTATGTATTATAATATATATTTATAAATATACGATATGTAAATATATAAATATAGATTTTTATAAGAATCAAACAGCCATTGTTATTATAAAGGTTGTCTTTTTTAGCGAGGATTTTCACCATCTAAATATCATATCCCGAATATTGGAAAATGACACCTGGACACGGAAATCGAATCCGGAATCTTTTTCTTAATACGCCACTGCTATAACCGCTGAGCTATCCAGGAATCATCCAGGGTAATTCTTCATTCATATTTTAAGGCAGAGTTTATTATGGACATGTGGAAATCGTTGGCTACAAATATGTGATTTGTATTAAGATCACGAGACTCAACTTACAATTACGTCACAGATGAATGCGCATGCGTGGACGTGAAGTCTATAGAAAAAGAAGTGTGAAGTCTATGTAAAACTTGCTATTACTGTTATGTTAGCAATTTATTGTTTAATTTAAAGGAGTTCTGATAGATTTTACATATTAAAATAGGGTTTATTTATAAAACGATGTATCTAGTTACATTTGTTGAACTTGATGTAAGACTTGATTAATAACACTCCGCCATAAAACAAATCCATCGTGCTACAAGTGTAGCGTCCCACTTCGAATCTTTTATTTCAGGACACTAACGCCGTTAGCACTAGATAAGTGGCTCTACTTGTTAACATTAGAGTGGCATTTCTATACTTATCCCTTTTCTATATTGTGAACCGAATGTCGAACCAAACATATAAATATAGACTCTGTGGATGAAAAGGAAGGGGTAAACCATTTAAAAATATTAATTGTTACAGACGAATATTTGTAAAAAAAGAGACACAAAGAGTTTAAAAAATAAAAGAGCATGTATGACTTGGTATATGGATAATGTTGAAGCGAAGGGAGTATGCAAGGATAAGGAAGTGTCGATAAAGTTAGTGAGAATTGATAAATACGAATTTATTTTTTAGCTATATGCACAGTTTCTTGCCTACACCGTAAGGGAACGGCTTCGTTAGGTGTTTACTGTATGTATTTATGTAATAATAATACTTTACCCAAGGGGTCACTCCAAACATAGCGTTCATTAAACGCAATATTTTTTTTAAAAAAACTGCATTTTAGTGGTGTATGTACTCTTGAATAAACCGGGCCCATGATGTAGTGGTCAGTGTGTCTGGTTATGAGTCTTAGGGTCCTGGGTTCGATTCCAAGCTGGTACTTTGGGTGTTTTTTCCCGGAAGGGGAATAAGCCCAACAGTCACCAGAGTTTGGTTAGTTAGGCTTTAGTTAGGTTTAAATATCCCCACTGGTTCCATACCCTAGTATTCCCTATCACCATCACCTCATCTGATCGGGACATTGAAAGAGCCTCCACGAAAAGGATATACGGTTTATAAGTACATTTTGACGTCCTCTGGGCAACGGTACATTCGTACTGGCTAATCTTTCCATTACTGACCCAAGAATTATGTATACCAAACGTGCAATATTATCATATCATTAAATTAAAATTGATTTTTAGTTTGTTCTGATTTTATTATTGTCCTGAATATGTTGGTGAAACTAATATTAACCAACAAAACAAAGAAAATTCTTTAATAGCAAACAAGTATGACTACAAGACTATTACAAACATAAAAATAATATATTTCTGTATCTAGTGTATACTGGTGTTATAATTGTCGGGAGCCTTTATTCACATTTTCATTGACTGATTCACATCAAGTTCAAGACCTGTTAGTGCTCAGCTCTTTGCATACCACATAAAAAGGTAAAATTTAATAATAATTTTGTACTATTCCCTTTTTCTTGAACGCTATTATCGAAAATAATGTGTTTTAACATATTGCGTGCTATTTGCTTTTCGCTATTAGTTGTGAGCTATAAGCAACCTGTAGTTCCATTAAACTTCTAACCACTAACTTAAGCTAACCTAGCCTAGCCTAGTTTAACCTAGCCTAACATATCCTAATATCCAGGTTCTATTTTGAACAAATTAATTATGAATTTATTTTCTACTCCGCAGTTCGTGTAAGCTATGTAAGCTAGTTCGGATGAGCTCCGCAATTCGTGTGCACTGATTCACACAAATATAATAGTTTCACTTTAGAAGGAAATTATTTTGTAGTAACAAGAAACACTTTTGAGATTGTTATAGTAAGTACTGTTCTGATTCAACATAGAGAGATTACCTACGCAAGTACAATATTAAAATCATTATCAAAAATTGCAATATGAAAATGCAATATAATTAATTAATACACTTGTCGAATAATTTGTATACAAGCCACGTTGTCCGAGTGATTAAAGAGTTGGACTTGAAATCCAAAAAGCTTTGCCTACACAGGTTCGAATCCTGTTCGTTGTGACTATTTTAAAATTTATTCTATTTCATATTACCTTTAAAGTGTATTCATTAATGAAAGATTTTAAAACAAGATCACATAGCTTTTATTATTTTAAAATTTATTTTTCATAGAATATTGCGTTTTTGTGTAGAACGCACGTGCCTCTTGATATTGATACATCTTGTGAAATCACCGCCTTTTGCCAAAGTATAGCATTAATTCACTAAACAACCAGCCCGTATAGCTAACATAAAAACAATTCTTCAATAGAAAATCAAATTGTTAAAATAGATAGCCATTTAGAGCATTAATAAAATCTTGACATAATGTATATTTTTCACCACTTTTGCCTCTATAGTGACTCTTTGTATATAAAATAATTTGGAATAATATTTAATAGTAGTCATTGAAAAGATGCTTATGACTGTTTCCACCATGTTTTTATTAATCGTGGGTTGGTACAAAAGTTTGGTTCGTAACAGTATTAAGAGTAGAGTGTCCTCACGTTAATAAGCTGATTTAATAATGTTCTGAAGTCTTGCCACATTTATTGCTCTAGAATTAATTTGTAATCAATATTTAGCAGCTTTGAAAACAATAAATATTTCAATAAGTTAATCTAAGCCTTATACAGACAAGAGAACACCGCGGGAGAAAACTATCAACAGATATATGTAGAACGATTATTTTTCTCCGACCGTCCCCGGCGGCTCGTCCGAACGAGGCCAACAACCTCAACTTTCTTTTTATTTTCATTAGCTCCTTTTTTCCACTGTTTCTAACTCTACCCCCTTTCTCTGTACTTTGTATTTTTCCATGGTCCAAATCAACCCATTATGTGCGGTGGGGCGGGTTTTTATTATATTTTCCCGACCCTAGCCCAAAGATGGTACCAAATCAGCCCTCCAGGGCGCCAAATATTACCATTTAAGACTATTTTATGTTCTATGTCATGTTAGTGTTCAAGAGTCTTTGGGTACTGGTGTTTACTGTTATTCAATGTGCTTCCTGTATTTTTACGTATAATATTAGATGTTTAAAAAACAAAAATAAATCCTTACAAACAAACAAAGACCAGCCAGAATGTTTAAACACTTTCATAAGAAATAACTTAAAGCTTATTTATATAAGATACTAAAATCATTCAAATTATTTTAATAATAGAAAAGAGGAAACAAATATAATAAATTTAGAGCTAAACCAGTTAGTTCATAAACCCTGCTTCATAGTTTACCAACCATATGGATAGCCATGCCATATAAATTTTTTTCAATTCTTCCTTTATACACTTATGACTTGAAAGCCCCAAACATTATGAAATATTTCAACAGAAAAATAACTGTGTCTGAATTCTCATGTATCTTGGACAAATACAATACATACCGTTTACATTAGTCTACATATTATTCTTCAACCCAATTATTTACAGACATAACAGTAAAAAAAATCAATAATAAGGTAAAGATCGACCTATACAAACATAATTTTCCGTTATATTACTTTAAACAAACTCTTACATTTTTATGAGAACTAGGAGATTGATATAAAAATATAAATAACAGTTAGTTAAATTTAAAATCAAATTAAATTTAAATTCATTTAATATTAGTTATTATTTTGTATCTAGAAAAAAAGCTTTGTAGTTATAGCTTATATTAATTTTGATGCTGAAATCTCGGGCTGCACAACAATGGATTTCAGAAAAATACAAACAGTGGATGAGAAATGAGAAAGTAAGGGGAATAGTAAAAGAAGAAATAGTCCAGGACAGGATATAGAAGGGACGATTAAGGTGTTATGGCCATGTGAGAAGAATGGAGAAGGAAAGGATGCCCTGGAGGATGTTTAATAAGGTTGAGGTAGGGAGCTGAGAGGAAGACCAAGGGACAGATGGCTGAAGAAAGTAGGGAGGAGTGTGGAGGAGAGAGAAGAGGACTTGGCTGAGATGGAGGAAGAGAGGTGGTGGGAGTAAAGGAGGTGGTGGAGAGGCTTATGTTACAAACAGACCCAGACAGTGGCTGGAAGCTGTTGATTATGATGATGATGATGATTATGATGAAAATGATCGTAAATACAATACTCGTATAATATGTGGAGAATCTAGACACATGAGCCAATGATGGATAATGCGTTAATCAGGGTTTTAGTTCTTTAATATTATCTCAATGTGATACGTAGAAGTTTAATTTAGCAAAATTGTTAGTATACCTTGGCATGGAGCGAAAAGTGAAATAAAATTATGCCTATTTATTTTATTTTTCAAGATTAGGTTGAGGAGTCATGTTTTATTTTATTAATATATACCTTACAGGCACGGCTGTCTTGGATGAATATATCTTTACACTTAGCTCTATCTTAGACTGGGGCTATATTCACTTCTAAGTAAGAAGCCCCATTTTCTAAAAATGACTAATAAAGTAGCATACATATTATTTCATTTTACAATATTTCTTATCACAGAGATTCCATTTTTTATATTTTGGGAAGGCATTCGAACCATTCAAATACTAGGATAATCGGGTGGACGTCGTTTCGGCTCAAAAATGAGTACTGGAACGAAGTTTTGGCCCCATTACACCACTGCTTGTATAACTCACAGCTAATAGTGAAAATAAAATAGTACGTAATATATTAAAACACATTATTTTCGATAATAGCGTTCAAGACAAGGTGAATAGTGCCAAACATTTATTAAATTTTACCTTTTTATGCGGTATGCAAAAAGCTGAGCATAAACAGGTCTTGAACTTGATGTGAATCAGTAAATGAAAATGTGAGTAAAGGCTCCCGACAATTATAACACCAGTATACACTAGATACAGAAATATATTATTTTGATGTTTGTAATAGTCTTGTAGTCATACTTGTTTGCTATTAACGATTCGTCTTCATTTTGTTAGTAGTAGCTCCACCATCATATTCATGACAATAATAAAATCAGAACAAACTAAAAATCGACATTAAATTAATGGTATGATAATATTGTGCGTTTGTTCTACATAATTCTTGGGTCAGTAGGGGAAAGATTAGCCAGTACGAATGTACCATTGCCCAGAGGACGTCAAAATGTACTTATAAACCGTATATCCTTTTCGTGGAGGCTCTTTACATGTCCCGACCAGGTGAGGTGATGGTGATAGTGAATACTAGGGTATGGAACCAGTGGGGATATTTAAACCTAACTAAAGCCTAACTAACCAAACTCTGGTGACTGTTGGTGTAAATACCCTTCCGGGAAAGAACAGCAGAGGTATCAGCCGGGGATCGAACCCAGGACCTTAAGACTCATAGCCAGGTACACTTACCGTTAAATCACGTGGCTGGTTGATTAAATAGTACAGACACCCCTAAAATACAGTGGTTTTTTTTAATATCTTGCGTTTAATGAACGTTATGTTTGGAGTGACCCCTTGAGTAAAGTATTATTATTACATAAATACATATACTTCGTTCATGGTAGGAATTACTCTCTTAAAGGTCTTTTTTCCTACCAATATCCGACTATATAATAGATTTCTGGTAGGGAAAAAGGCCTTTCAGAAAACCATTCCTACGGTGAACAGACTTTACACACAGTACACAACTAATCAAGTCGTTCCCTTACGTGGTAGGCAAGAAACTGTGCATATAACTAAAAAAATAACTTCGTACTTAATAAATTCTCACTTAATTTCTCCAAACTTACCTATCCTTGCATATTCTCTTCGCTTCAACAACATCCATACACCGAGTCATGCATGCTCTATTATTTTTAAAACTCTTAATGTTTCTCTTTTTCAAACATTCGTCTGTAACAATTAGCTACGTCTTAAATGGCCTACCCCTTTCTTTTCATCCACTCTACCTTCATATGTTAGTTCGACATTCGGTTCACACTATATAAAAGGGATTAGTATAGAAACACCACACTAATATTAACAGTGTAGCCACTTCGCTAGTGCTCACGAGGTTAGTGCCCCAAACCTAATTATTCGAAGTGGGACGTTACACTTGGAACACAATGCTTTTTTTTATTGCGGAATGTTAAATCATCAAGATTTACATCAAATTCAATCAAATGTAACTAAAACCATTATTTTATAAATAAATCACATTTTAAATGTAAAATCTAGCTAAACTCCTTTAGATTAAACAACAAATTGCTAACAAAACAGTAATAGCGAATTTTACATAGACTTCACACTTCTTTTTCTATGGACTTCACGTCCACGCACGCGCATTCCTCTGTGACGTAACTGCTAGTTGCTCCTAGCAATAGTGCCCCAAACTAGTTTACGGGATCAGAGAGTCCTATAGGAGTGCCCAGCCAACGGTCCACACTCCACATGCCCTAACCAAAGTAAGACACTTCTTTTGCATTGACCTATTATATTCCATTTCAAACTGCACTCCTTCAGCACCCATTCATTACTGACTCTGTCCATACGAGTTTTTCCATATATATTTCTTAGATATTTCATTTCAACCTCACTCACCTTGCTCTTGTGTTTCTCCTGACAAACCTACTCTTCACATACATAAAACAATGTTGGCGTTAACACAATTTTATAGATTGCCATCTTTGCCTCTTTCGATCCTTCTGTACTTCATTTTTTGCAATAATCCACATTTATCTAACTACTACCCAAGATGCATTAATCCTTCTGTCGATTTCTCCATCTATCCTTCCATTTTTATATGACATTCTGCCCATATACATAAAACTATTCACATGTTCTAACAGTTATCCATTTATACTAAGCTAACAATCATTTCCTGATTCGTCCTTATCAAAAATTCTACCCATAAATTTTACGTCATTTATACGAAGATCCATTCTACCTGTCACTACATTCAAAGTATTTAATTCATTCTGCAAGTCACTTTCATTCTCAGCCATGAATATGGCATTATCTGGATATAACAGAACTTTCACATTTTTCAATAAAATAATTTTATTTGGAATATAGAATTCTATTATTAATTAGTTGTTATGGGGATTTTTTTTTATATATTCACTATGAAGAGAAAAGTCAAACAATTAATTTCAACTTTTGAGTGCAATATATTTAATTAAATTTTCTGTTGTAAGGAATGTATTTGTAATGTCAAACACTACCAAGATACCCATTAAGTCAAACTCCTTAATTTAGTTTGTATCGTGTCTGTCAACTGAACTAAGGGTCAAGGTCTCGATTTCTGGTATGGCCAAATTTTGAAATATATGTTTTCGCTTTCATGGTGGTGATATAACGAGGGGCAGAATTGTAAAAGATACATTTTTTTTGTTCACGATAAAAAAAGGTAGTGTCGGACTAAAAAAAAAAATCTTACCCTTATAGTTGATTGTAGATGCCATTTTTCTCGCAGATTGACGTTGAATTAACACACGATCAGTAAATTTAGTTCCTTTTCCCCGACAGTATTTATACCCTTTCAGGTGATTAATACAGCTAATGTTGTATGTCCGGCTATTAGTTGTCTAATAGTCTCTGCCTTAACATCAGAAAATATTTGGGGTGGAATAAAACTATGTACCTATTTGTAACACGAGGTAAGTCTCACGACGGTGGATGTTGGAATCAGATCCCTGTTGGGTAAACTGTTGGTAACTGTCCCTCCAGATAGAATTCTGGAGCATTTTCTTAATCATCCCTACCACATAATCATAACTAATATATAGACGTTTAGCCAGAAAGGGTGCGTGTAACTCATATAGTTATGGTTGGGGGAGCTTGGGGTTCGAATGTATGCTGAGGTGTACTGTCAGTAGTTCCCAATAAATGATTTTCACTTCCCTCACTCCACGTAAACGCTGGAACATTTCTACCTTACTCAGCTTAAGGTGAACAATCTATGTAGATAGGCCAATCAGTCCCGCGCATATGCTGATATGCATTCTAGCTGGCCTAATTATATCAAACGGAAAATATGGTCAACCAGCTTTAATCGATAAAAACCCTTTTTGATTTCGCTTTAACTTTTTCTCTCGCATATGCGGGGTGCACTCAATAGCGTAAAGATGTGGGAAAGAAGCAATTGATAGGACGACCGTTCTAACCGAAACAAGCAGTGCTAGCCCTTCGAAATAAATCGAGGTTCGAATCCTGGTGGGCACGCCTTCTAAATGTCAGGCTCATCTCATTCTGGCGAGGGACTAGCAAAAGCAGGGTGCACTTAACAGCCTAAATATATGAGAAGGAAGCGTTTGATTGGATGTCCGTTCTAACATACATTAATGGTGCTATTACCGCGAAAGATATCAACGTTTGAATCCTTGCGGGCCCACGGTCTAAATGTCAGGATCATCTAATTCTGGTGGGGACTCGCAAATGCGGGGGTGCACTCAATCATGGGAATGAAGTATTTGATTGAATGGCCGTTCTAACAGCCCTGCGAAAGACATAGAGGCTTGAATCCCGGTGGGCACGCCATCTAAATGTCAGACTCTTCTAATTCTGGCGGTGGGAGGTTGAAATCGAATCCCCGCTGGGTTAACTGTTGTTAGCTCTACATCCATGTAAAATGCTGGAACCATTTCTTAATCATCCCTACCACACTATATTAATTAATATATATATATATATATATATAGACCTTTAGCCAGAAAGGGTGCGTGTAGCTCATCTAGTTACGGCTGGAAGGGAGGTCGGGGTTTCGAATATCCACTGAGGTGTACTGTCACTATTTTTCAATGACTGATTTCCCTCTCCCTCACTTCACGTAAACTCCGGAACATTTCTACCTTACTCGTCCTTATCTTCGCCAATAGTGGTCCATGTTGTTATGGCGGATACTTACATCCCCACCTGTCAACTGTAGGTACCAAACAACAAATTTGAATACCTGGGTAAACCCCTTGGCTCACTATGGCCCTGTCTCTATTTCAAACATAATACGTTAACATTATTGAATAAGTGTGCACCACTCCACACTACATGATTGTGGGTACACATTGTTAAGGTCACTGTTTTATGCTACCCATTGAGTGTATATCTCTTTTTTATATATATAAGTGCACCGAAAATCTCCACTTGCAGATACACTCCGTTGAGGCAACTTTTTTTGTGCCAACTGTACCAGTGGTTGAGACTAGAATTTTTTGGTGCCGACTGTACCAGTGATGTGATGGTAAAATTCGCTTTCGATACCACAATGATCCGTGTCATCAGGATGTACACGTTACGTGATAATTAGTTAGCTAGCCCTTATTTTCACGTTTGAACATGTTTAGTATAATCACCACTGAGTAATTACCTGGGGCCTCGGGGTGCTGGCTAAAAATCAAATTATGGGTACAGGGAAATAACAGTAAATATTCTGACGGATGTAGAAAGGAGGTCGAACTTGGAGGGGTGGAGTGGCATCACATCCTTTTACGCGGGCCCCTCACAGCAAGACATTGCCAATAGTTCACTAGTTCACACTTTATGTTAGATAGTCGTCGAGAGAGGATGCTCCCCCACCCTCACGGTTAGAATTGCTAACAAGTCACGGGAGGAGTGCCCGACGCCTGAAACTGTACGATCCCCCTACCAATAGATAAAGAATCTCCCACGCCAATAAATAAATAAAAAACTCCCACACAAAACACTTCCCCACTCCAGGACACACAATCAAATAGGTCACACATTAAAATCTAATAGGAACACATAAAATTAAATTAGCACATATAAAAATCAAATGGGACAAAAATTCAAATTTGGAGGGGTAAAAGGTCAAAGGTCAAACTGGGGCCATTAATCATCCTACTACTTACATTCTGCATCGCTTTTTGTTTGCATTTCTTATATTGCTATTTATGTACTGTAAACTATAGTAAACGGTGTGATCGTCAAATTATTTATGTTTTACTTTAATACACTATTTTTTCTTTTTTTATTATAGGGAATCTCAAAAAACTTGTGGTATAGGTTGTTGGATTCGTCTGGTTTCATTAAATAAACTCTGCTGACCTTGGCCTGAATTCAGCGTGCCCATCCATAACATCGTTAAAACCATCACGTAGTTATTCCCACCTCTTTACCAAACGAGATTATTTTCAAAGAGATATTTATCCCACAAACACTTTTGGATGTATAATTTTGCGAGCCTCTTCTATATATCCTTATGTATATTTTATTTTTAAACTAAATATATTTTTATTTGAGGATGTTGGGACTGGTATACAGTATCGCATTTACATGGCAATGCCGCATATGAATTATTTATATTGACTTCGTAAAGGACGTTATTGTCAGGTTAAAAATACTACAAATGAGATAAGTTTTAATAAATAAATATCTTAATTTAGACATAGTTATTTACTTTCGTTTGAATGCCTATGTAAAATCATTAAGACAATTAGCATAAAAAATAAACCTTATATCATTTTCTTAAAGTTCAGTACTTAGCGAAACCTTCATAAATATCAGATATAGAACACCAATTGTACAATAATCGAGATTTAACAATTAAAATTAAAAATTGACTATGCAAGCTTATTAGTAAATACGCAGTGGATACGTTTCTAAATAAATTGTATAATAATTAAAGAGTTTAAAAAAATAATTTTACATTTAAATATAATGTAGAGACCTTTTTGTATGAGCATCTTAAATGCCACTCAAAAAAAGAAGAGCATAATATCATCCTTCCTCTTCATCCGAAGTTGTACTACGCAATCTTTGAAAGAAGAAATGTTCACGCTGACCATTTTAGTGATAGATGAACACATACACCAACAACTACTATTTCATAAAGATAATGAATTGCACTAATTATTACAAATAATAATTTGAATTATATTATTTAGCAATCTATTTTGTGAAACTCTTTAGCGAGAAAGAAAATGTGAAATCGAAGCAAAGCTTAATTTCATATTAATAACAAATACCTTCTACTAGGTAGAATTTACTACGACCCATAATGTAAAGGTCAAGATTAGACACTTATTCCCCAGGCTTTTGCAACCAGGTTTACTATCTAAAATAACTATCAATGCTTGTGTGTTTATATTTACTGGGTGTTCATTTGATAATATTCCACCAAAATATCTCGATAACAACGTGTTGCAGAAAAAGATATTTTAAACAAAAGTTGTTTGGTTCTAAGGAGGAAGTAAGGTCGTAAGGCTGGTATGACCTTGGGTGGCGTTGCTAAGGTGACGTTAAGGTCACTTCGATTTGTCTAAACGATACTCCCTATTTTTTATTGCATATTTCTGTAGATCATGTTGTGCCATTTTCATAAAAATGGCTTTAAGCTTTTTAAAGTGAAAGCTATCATGAGAAATGAGCCTCACAAGTTTATGAGTCGCCGGCACCGAGCGCGGAATTAGAATTTGGCCTATTCAAACATAGCTCGGGGAGGTACAAGTGTTTGTGTGTAAAATCGTAAACAAAACATTGTTTTTACTAACAATCTCAGTTACAAATCCATTAGTTGTCTCGTTTTTTTTTCCCTGCTGTTAAACATCCAATCTTGAAAAATTGTTTACAGTTTGTAAGAAAGAACAGAATTGGTTTTTCTTTATGGAGCCGAGGCTCAGTGTGCTCTAAGTACAGCAGCAACATTCAACCAAAGACACCAGGATGAAAATGTATCACATAGCTATGTGTTGGATCTTGTTTCAAAATTTAAAGAAACTGGATCTGTTGCAAACAAAATATGGACTGTGCGTACAGTATTGAATGAATTGAATCAAATGGAAATTTTGGGCACTTATGTGGCAAATCCCAAAGGTTCAGTGCGGGAAGTGTCTAGCAGGTACATCAAATACTAAGTGAAGATGATCCTGATAGGCGAGTAAAGTTTTTTCGAGGAAATGATCATTGAATGCATATCCAATTTTATTAAAATGTATCTGCCTTTCTAATGAGTGCACTTTTTTCTTAAGTGGTTTTATAAATAAACACAACTGTCATTATTAGAGTGATCAAAATCCTCATACTTATACTGATGGACACATACAATAGACGGAGAAAATAAACATATGGGCAGGTATATTAGGTGAAACGATTTTTGGTCCAATTCTTAATGATGGAAATTTGACAGGGAGAAAATACTTGGAAATGAGTTAAGAAGTCATTGATTCCCTAATAGTTCACACCCTAGAAAATAAACTAAACAATCATGGAAACATGGAGCTTGATGATAATATGGACGGGTTAAAAAAAAGGGGGGGGGAGGGGTTACCAATGGCACGTAGAAGTATTACAAAACAACCCTACTAAAAGTCAAAGGGGAGTTCGAAAATAGACTATATCGTTGTTTAGCTCAAAATTGAGACCATTTTTAAAACCTCCTTTAAACTTAAAATTTAAAAAGTGTTATTCTCAATACCGTAATTATTTTACTAATACACAGAAACGTGAATGAGCACAGTGGCTGCGGAACTGGGGGTTAGGGGGCATTGCCCTCCCCCCCCCTGGAGGAAATTTGCTCCTTCCTTCAACCTCAAACATTGTTTTATTACAACGTTAATAGTCTTTAACCCTTTTTTAAATTTATCTATGACTGTCTACAATTTGTTTTTCGGCTGATGGAATTATACGCCAACCACATGCATGATGCAATGAGTCATGAAAGCCACCTACATTCCATGCTACATCCAAATTCACCTCTGGCAAGACATCTTGTGTATGTGAGGAATGCCAGGTCTCCACCGTGGTTCGGATTCCACGTTAAACTGTAGGTCCTTCATTTCATCTCACAATCACCCTACCATTGCACATTAGCGTAAGTGCGTATAACCCGAACGGGTAGTAAGACGCGGTGCTAATAATAATAATAATAATACATCCAAATTTCTGTCCCCTTTCTTTTCCAAGGCCATTTCACCATTTACCCCTCTCTTCCCGTGTCCTTTGAATTTAGTGTGTCAAGTGCATGTGGTGCTAGTGTTTTTCTTAAATAGAGTGTTTATAGAAGTACTAGCTGACCCGGCAAACGTTGTTTTGCCATATAAATAATTTTTAAGTAATTTCTAGTGTAGACAAAAAATAGCTTACTTATTGTAAGTGTGTAAGAATGTGGTATATGCGTGAAATAGGCATGGAGCGCTGTGAACGATGAGGGAATATAAAAATAACAAAAGGCAAACATTATTTTTAAGTTATTATAATTTATTCCTTAAAATTATATATCATTAATTAATCAATTACGACAGTAACACTAACAAACAATATCAATCTCTTAATGCCATAGCGTGAACAATATTTTTTGTTAGTCCATCTTTAGCTAACACAAACAAACTGGATGGTTTACCCACTCTCATCCCCGTTCTCATCCCTACTCCGTGCTGTTTACTGGGTCAGAAGTGACACCTGTAGACAACTGGCGGGGATAACTAATTAAATGACGATTGATCAGTTATCGACCGGGGATGAAAAATGATTAAATTACTAAAATGGCTATTAAAAAATAGGGGTTGGTGATAAAAGGGTAAAAATTTAGGGTTGTATGTATTTTTTAATGCGACATAATAAAAAAAATAAAGATATTAAAAAAATGTCTAAAAATTATAGAAAAATGTTAAGGGTGGACAACCCTTATCACTAAGGGGTATGAAAAATAGATGTTGGCCGATTCTCAGACCTACTCAATATGCTCACAAAATTTCATGAGAATCGGTCAAGCCGTTTCGGAGGAGTACGGGAACGAACATTGTGACACGAGAATTTTATATATAAGATATTTCATCGTTGTAAAGTAGTTTTTGTCATTCCCTGAGAGAATACATTTGTTGTAACTTGTGATACAAAAGTTTGAATTTTAAAAAAAAAACTCTTATGAACTAATAATAATTGGACAATTGCGATTCATTGGTATACTTCTATTGCGAACTATTGCAAAAGGGCTAAGCGAGAATCCTTGTTCGATTATTTTGATAGAGTGACAGAGTCTCAAGTCATTCCTGATCATGATCTCCAAAGTGATAAATATTATCCAACAGTAATGAAGGCTACTAACATCGTTCAAGAATGTAATGCAATACCAGGTCAGTATACTTGATTTTTAAAATCAGAACTTTATCATTTGGTGTTTTTTTTGTCGCCCTGTTTTACTGCCTTTCTGGGTTATATGCGTATGAACTCATTAAACTTATGGGCTATGGATGAGCCAGGTTGAATTTATAGGAAGTGTACCCACATTTGCGTGTAAGACGATTAAAAACCATTTAGGGAAATCACCACTAATACACCTGACCGGGATTAGAACCCAGATTTCCCCTTCATCTGCAGTTCGGTATATGGTGAGAGTGACTTCTTAGACAAAAGGTGACCAAATCGTGACACGCGTGCCACTAGTAGCACGCTTAAGCTACCGTGGATTTAGAAAAAATAAGTAAATTATAACAATGTCAAATAAAATAAATAAATCATCTAAGTTAATAAATTGCTAGAATTTTAACTATTAAGTTAAGTCTGTGTGTATTGTTTCCCGCCACTCAAGCTCCCTTTCTCTCCCCCTTCTGCCACATACTCTAGACCCCCTCACACTGCCACGTGCCACCTTGTACACATTCCTTAGTTGATATTTGGTGGCATACTGACTGCTATGTTTTGTTTTATCCCCAGTCTTAAGATATTTGTTTCTCATTATAAATAGGAATAAACCAAAAAATCCAAAATTCCTTTACCAAACAGGAATTAAAAAATAAATATTACACTACCTAATTTCCGAAGAATGGTGGTGGTACGACGATAGGTTTAGGTTAGAGATTTTGGGGTGGAGTGACACGCCCAAGAATATCTCAGATAGTGGCACGCCAGAAAAAAAAAGTCAGCAGATCATTCTGCCACCGAAGCGAGTCACTTAATATATTACAAAGTAAAAGGATTACACATGAGTAACAATAAAACAATACAAAATGGGAAATCAACGCGATATTTAAAAAACGTTCTATATGATTTGCGTTTTTAATTAAATTATATTAAATATATACGTATGGTATTATTATTTTGTGAGTTTAACAAACTTTTGTGACACTATGAACGATCGTTAATAAAACTACACTAGAACTCAGGGACTTAGCACGGGAGATTGGGGGGCCAGGTCCCCTCCAAAAATATAGATCCTTTATGGTATTAAATATATAAATATTTTTTTACAAAAAAAAACTATCATAAATACAAATTAAATATCAAATTTTTTATTTAAAATAAATTTGTATTCCCATCGTTAAATATTGTTAGTAAATAAGATTTTTCCTTTTTTAAATCTATGAAATGAGGATAAAAATAAGAACTCAGTTGCTGGTCCCAGTCATTCAAAAATATAGGGTAAAGCTTTGGAGTTTGATGGAATTAATAATATTTGCGGTCTCGTCCAGCGCCAACCTTTCCTTGTGCCAAATTACACTGAAAACGCAAAAGGTGATAAGAAAATCAAATGTCAACACCATAAATTTCTTTAACGCTGATATTATGTTAAAGTGAAGAAGTTGGCATATTGTGCTTCGAATGTATGAAATAAAAGAATGAGCATCTCTTTGGCTAAAGCTCAAAACTTGAGACCACGTTTATTAGTAAAGGTAATAAGAATTGTTGAAACTCTGAAAGTAAATTTAAAATACATGCAAAGAGTATTATGCACGAGGAGGCTTTGAAAAAACAACACCAAAGAAAAACGTGATTTAGTGGCCAAACAAATCTATAAATAAAAGGCAAAACAGCAAATTGTAGTCCAAAAGTCATTGCATGCATAAATGACCTCTCTTAGATATCTTGGAAGACAAGGAATTCCAATACAAGGTCACAATATCAGTAATGGAAACTATAAGGCGTTGCTTGCTCTGCGCACTGGTGACATTCCTGAACTCAAAGAGTTTAGTTTTCGATCGACGGACTTCACTACACATGACATCCAAAATGAAAAGATAAAAATTATGGCAAACGCTGTCCTAAGAGAAATATTGAATGAAATACGGAACGTAAAGCATTTTAGTTTGATTGTTCCCAAGAGGGAACTAGTTTCAATCTCTGCAAGAATTGTAAATGAAAATATGGAACCAAAAGAGTACTTTTTAGGTTTCTATTAGACAAGTTCAACTACAAGTTCTGTCCTAAAAAGTCTGATCATGGATACCTAGACGTGATCTCACCTTTCCCTGGAGAATGTTCGTGGTCAATGCTACGATGGCGCTTCAAATATGCGAGGATTTCATAATGGTGTCCAAGCCAAAATCAAAGAAAAACATCCGTTAGCAATGTATGTGCCTTGCACTAATCATTGTTTGAATTTAGCGCTGCAAGACAGTGCTCGTGCGATCCCTCTTAAGAAGGACCGTTTGCAGTGGGTACGTGATGTGGCCATATTTATGACCACAAGTAAAAGAAAATCGGAATATCTACGCATGACAAAAGAGTTTGAAGATGTTGCAAACACTACTCCAAAAGCACTCTGCTCGACGTGGTGGACCGTTCGATACTCATCTATTGTCAGTGTCATTAAAACATATCCAGATGTACTTCAAGCACTAGAACAGCTCAGTGTATCAGATGTAAATGTGTAGAGCACTGCACGAGGTCTTTACGATCAGTTTTTAAAGTGTGACGTTTATTTGGGAATGCTAATAGGAGCAAAAAGTTTTGGATGCACAGAAAAGTTTTGCCTTAATCTTAGAGAGCCCTAAGCAAACAGTTAATGGAGTAATGGAAGCAGATATATCAACTGTAAAATATTTAAGGAGTATCAGATCTGTTTGATTCACTGTGGAGAGAGATGGAAGAGGCCCAACAAAAATATGAGCTTATACCTATCCCCCTGTCACGAACCAAGCAAGTTCCAAGGAAACTAGAACATAAATAAGGGGCCATAGAACTGACAGTGATTTTCAGTAGAAAAGAATTAATGAAGTAAACGTATAATGAGCTATTTGATACAGTCACAGTACAGATCTAGAGGTGCTTTACTCAAACTGATTCAAAGAATCTTTGCATATAAGAGAGGGTTCTTTTAAGAGCAGTTGAGGAATAGGCCAGTGACGAAGAAACACGACACACACTTAGAGACTATGGTTTAAAAATGGATTATGTTAAACTAGATGCAAACATTTTGGCACGAATTACTCCCACCCAGACTTAAGTGTTTGAAAAATCTAGCTAGTTGACATTACATTGCGATGCCTGAGAGTACAAGGAGATTATTTCCAGTAACTTAGGTGCTTTTGAAGTTGCTTTTAGTCGTCCCATCATCAACAGCAAGCGCTGAAAGAACCTTTTCGGCCTTAAAGCGACGCAAGACATACCTACGTAGCACCATGGATCAAGATTGGTTAAATCACTTGGCCATTTTGCATGTCTACAACGAACGAGTTGACAATCTTGATATTGATGCGTTTTGTGATGAGTTTTTCAAAGCTAAAACATATTGTGTGAGTGTATTTGGAAAGCGATAATATATAACATGTATTCATTTGAGGAAGCTTATTTTGTATTAATTATAATGCATTCATACCCAAACATCACAAGTGTTAAATTTTAAAAGAAAAACTTAATTTGAGATATTCTATGCACATCATAATTAGGTCTAGTTCTATTTATGATTATTTAAACTTTATTTGTGACGATGTAAATAAATATTTTAATTTTGTTATAGGCCTAGTTACTGTAGTATACATATTTGACTAAAACTATGTTTCTATAATTCTTATTTTTAAATTTTAAATCTCTAACTAGAGTGATATTAAAATTTTGTCTGTCAAATAAGATTAAATAAATAATAAATAAATAAATATATATATAACATTTTTTATATGATTGGTGTGTAGCATTGCTCGTTCATGATTTAATTGAAATATACTTAGTTTTAAAATATGACAGGGAAATTGAACTCATAATTTTTTCTTAGCACGAGGTTTAATTCAAGTGTCCAAATATTATTTTTGAGCTTTAGACAATACCAGAACGGCTGAATAAGATGATAATAATAATATAATTTTAGTGAATATTATGATTTTATTTTGTTGTAATATTCAATATATATTTAGATGACCACTTCAAATATTTTTAGAGATATCCATTTTACAAAAATGATAGTATTGATAGTATGGTTGCGGGGTGTGGGGGGGAGGGGGGGGAATTGCAAGGCAAGTCCCTATTATAACTTTTTTTGCTTGCCTCATGCTCCCCCCCCCCCCCTCTTTAGACAAATTACGTTCTGCCACCAGAGCGCATAAACACTTTTACCTTCCTGAGCTATGTTTGAATAGACCAAGTTCTGATGACCATCTGTGCTCTCGACTCAGGAACTTGTAAGGCTCATTTCTCGTGATAGATTTTACTTTAAAAAGCTTAAAACCACCATTTCGAAAGGGTCACAGCGTGATCTACAGGAATATTTAATAAAAAGGGGAAGTCCAATTTTAAAAAATCAACGTGACCTTAACGTCGCCTTAACAACGCCACCGAAGCATACCAACCTTACCACCTTTCTTCCCCCTCAGAACCAAGCATATTTGTTTAAAACATTTTTTTCTGCAATGCGTTGTTTTCGAGATATCTTGTTGGAAAATGAACACCCGGTATACATAAATATATATAATTATATATATAATATTAATTGTACTTTATACTTTGGTATGCCCAAATTACAAGCTATGTTATTTTTGGTTAAGGAATATTGTACTTTGTACTTTGTGTGAATGTGTATGTATGTGTATGTACTTAACATATGGGATCCACTTCAAGGGCGAGTTAAGGGCAAACACACATTGACCAATTTTTGTACAAACATGTGTCTTATTAATTTTATCTTGTTTTCGAGTTATAGTCAAATATGTGTTTCAGTAATTCTTATTACAATCTGAGCTAGTATACTAATGCCATAGAACTATTATAAACAATTCTTGAAATATCATATAGAACATTTAAGACTATTCTGTAAACAAAAACTAAAGGCTTAATATGTTTATGAGTCATTCCATTCCAGACGAGGCAGTCAATTTTCATATTGCTAATCATAGGATTGAATTAAGATCCATGTGGATTCTTCATTTTAGGCCCAGATAACAATATTGTGTAATGTATGGGCAGGAATAGATGTCGACCATTTAATCTGACCTCTTTTTTTTTCTGTGTGGAGGATTAACAGGAAAATCCTATGTACATTTCTTAAATAATAAATTGAGTGTGCTGTGGAAATAATTTCGACTTGATGTCATAACTCGCATGAAGTTTGTGCATGACGGCTAGGTAGCCGAATAGCAATATATTACTTTAGTGATCAATTTCCTAATAGGTGGATAGGTTGAACAGGACATATTGCTCCCAAAACTCAAATCCAGTGGATTTTTATTCATGAGGACATCTGAAAGTCAATGATAGCGTTGAAATACTTCAGCAACGTAGTGACTAAAACTACCGGTGAATTCTAAAAATTCCCTAATTTTTTTGAATGGACAAAAATCTTTATGATATGACGATTAAAGGATTACAATAAAAGACAAGTTTGTCAATTTGAGCACTGCATACAAAGTTATTAAGCTACTAGATGAGAGAAAGCAAAAATTATTATAGGCTAACTCGGAAACATGTTCAAATATGACATTTCTTTATATGAACTATTATCACGGTTATTGTGTCCTGAGTCCACACTTCAAATGTATCCCACATGTTAAGGTACACCATCTATACATACTGTTAGTAATTATAACATTCCTGTAACATTCTTCTGAGACCTCGTGGCCTAAGGTGTCCCTCTCGCAATTTACTAGACTGTTGATGACAGGTAGATCGGGGTTAGAATCTCGGTCGGGTGTACTGAAGGTATATTTTCCACTTTCCTTCCACGCAAGTTTGGGTTCACTTCCTCTAAATTCCTCCATCCTCATCCCTAACACATTAATAAGTGCTCTATAAATAACAAGTATTAAAAAAAACTTAAATAAGTGATTGTGATAATAGTACTGAGACTAGGACTGATGATGTTTTTAAAATTCTATAATGAGTGATTATGAGTAAAGTTAATAATCAGATCCATTGGTGAAACTTTTGGAGCAAGACTGAGATGTTGAAGGTAAATATCAAACAAATATAGCGCGAGAATATTTTATTACTATATCATAAACTAGATTTTTTTTAAATAGCTGATGACAACTAAAATATACTTCAAATCACTCAGTGAGCTGATAATAGAGACTGTCCAAAAGCAAATTCCAAACTCCAAAAGCTTTACATGAATTAAATGTTTATTTTTATTAATTTGCTTTTAAACTTTTGTTACAAGGGGGATTAAAATTCCCCTTGTCCTAGCTTTATTTATATTTCTCACAAATTCTTTCTTTTATTCAATAATGTAAAATGTAAATACTTCTAAAAAGTTAGAGTATAAACGTGTACATTCTTTTATTAATAATGGTCAAAGGATTAGATTGGACTCCACCAAAATAATGTTTAGTTAAAATTGAGTAAAGATAAAAAAAAATCAAGATTGGTTATTTTATAGATTGATCATATACAATATATTTTATAGTTTTTGAGATTTATTTATGAAAGGATATGTCTTGTATCTTTTAAAGATTCAAAAGTCTTATTACATAATTAAACTTTGTACGAAACTTACATGTGTATTTTTAATAGTTAGAAAATTAACTCTTCCTCGAGGGTACAAAAGACATGCGCTAGTAATAGGGTCAAGTGGTTCACTTATATATCAACATATATAAGTTAAAAGAAAAGAAAATAATATTAAGTATGTCATTTTGTTTCATTAAATTGTCTTTTATCACACCCTACAACCCACGCTAAATCAAACAAGCTTTGCCAAAATTAAATTAACCTAACTTTTACAAGTCCAAAAGTAATTTATATTTTTCACCCTAGGCATACAACCCCAGCTTGCACCAGACTACTACCCCTCCCAAAACAAGCACGCTAGGAACCAGATTATTGACCGTCGACTCAAGTAGAGCACACCCCTCCCTGAGAAACATTTCAAAAAAAGATAAAAGTATAACTGAAAATAATTTCTGAGCGTAATCTTACTTACACCATCAATAATACCATTTTTAATATAAGCCCTTCTCCAGTGATGTGCCATTACAATATTTAGGAAATGTAAAACTCGCCTATATTCCATTCCCACCCTTTTGTATTTTTTTTAAGATTTAATTAACAAAATAATATCATTCGTCACTAGATCTATTTGGCCGATAATCGAATGTATCTACAGTGGTGATTATATATATAAATTAAAAATATTTATTTTAAGTCTTTAGGATATATTATGTTGTGTTTATGTCAAGGGAAAATTACATTTAAAATAAAGAGTTAATTTTTCTAGCAATTAATGACATTTTTGGTCATTAGATGAATGATTTATTTTAGACATTTGTTTCAATGAATTAAGAAAAAGAAAATTTAAGTATTCATAAAATTAAAGAAAGATCAGCATTTGTTATCAACTGATGGTCTGATTATCTTGTCAAATGCAATGTAATTTAATGAATATAGAATCAATTAATCATAAATTAATTTTTTTTTTACGTATTATATTTAAAAAAGGTAATAATTATTTTATTTTGCAACTAATTTATAATTCTTCTATACATTGGTCAAATGTTTCAAAATAGCTTATAATATGGCAACTTGTTCCAGTGACTCCTTTATATAAACATAATACGGCAGTACTTTGTGTTTAACACGATTTGATTGATATTGATGTTATGAATTGTAATCAAAAAAACTTCATTTACTAAAGAAATCAGGGATTTATTTAAGTGCGCATTATTCTACTACCCACCCGAGATATTCATATATTCACAACAGTGGGTTAGGGATGAATAAGATAGAAATTAGAGGAGACCTACCCACATTTTCTTGGTGAAAAAGTCGAAAACCGTTTGGTACGCCCAGACGAGATTCAAACCTCAACCTTTCCGTCATCGCCAAGTTAGACCCAGACAAGGTTGACAACATTGATCATGAGCCCACCGATGCGGAAACTTACCTTATCAAACGATATTTGATTAAATTTATGAATGTGTTTATTCATTTTGAATGTGACACGATTAGAGCTCTTTGGCGCATAATCACATTCAAATATTTAAACTCTCTCTTAAACTAATTAATAAAGTAGATATCAACGTAACAATTTGCCTAAAACCACTATTAAACGCATGATGGCATTCGTAATATTGTCTTAATTTGTGTTTAAATATAAATATATATTCTTGTTTTTATGATGATACGAAATATAAAATTTAGTAAGTTTTTATCATTGTTTACGTACCATTGATTGAACCAGGTGAAAGTTTCTTCAATGAAAGAGTCAATCAACGCAACCAAATAAATTTATTGCTTTGTTAGGCACATTGTGCACTTTTTTTTATTGTGTTCCACACAGCACGTAGAAGTTAAATTTCATAAACAGCATTTTTTTTAACGTATCAAGTATTGATGAAATATTCAAAACACGTATTTGTTTTCGTTAAATACTATTAATGTATGAGAAAATAAACACTTTGTCTTAAATATCCGCAAAAAAAAAAAAAGTACACAGTTTTTCTAGTGAAATAGAAAAAAGGAAATATTCTTCCTTATACCAAGAGTTTTAGTGTAGTTTATTTAAACATTCATGTATTTGTATTTTGCTTAGTAAACCAAGCTAAATGAAACACGTTCTTTACAGGTAGTGGCGGAAATAAATTAAATCACAGTAACACCACCCCCAACGAATGGATCTCAAGGGAACACCCATCAACTCTAGCTCTGCAAACAATGCTGCTATTTGATTTTATTACTTTCTATCCGATAATTGAAATGAAACAAGAAATGCATTAAGAGAAAGGTAGTCAAAGAACTGAACAAGACAGAAAAGAACGGCTGAAACTCTGTAAAGAACTAACGTGATTTTTCTTATAAGTTATAATAAATAAGACGACGCTTCGTTATTCGGGTCCGGTTCAGTGTGGCGATCAGTAAAACTGCGAGAAGATCGGCTCGACTCGCTTTTACCGGGAGTCCCCGGCTGTGTGTCGGTCGGTGTCGCCCTGCCCCTGCCTGCCTGGATCTCCCACTGCCCGTTACCATGGTAACAAGCTCAGCTGGCCTAGACTACGGAAGGCTCGGCAACTTAGACCGGCCTCGCCACCGTTCCACCCCTTCCAGAAATGACACCTTGCGTCTCTTCACCCATCTTACGCCCTTCTCTCTTATATACGAAAGTATAAAATTTAATTAACGTATTTGTTTTGTTTTTTCATTCTAGTCTACCTATCCTAGTTTTACGCATTTTAATTACCAAAATGGTATTGGAGCTAATAATGTAGAATGTATATAAAGGTTACCTGCTATTTTTATAACCGCGTCTTACTACCTGTTCAGGCTGGACGCAGTTACCCTCATTTGAATAGAGGGAGAGTGGTAAATAAATTATGAAGCTTCGGCGTTAGTTATCCGGCCACGAATCCAACACTGACATCCCAGCCACCAACAAACCAAATTAGATGACCCTGTCATTCAAACTAAATGGGAAGAACTGGACGAATATGGGTGAACAACATTAAAATGGACCTGAAAATATAGATGGTGTAATTAAGTGAAACGGATAGAACTAACTCAAGATAGGGATAGATGGCGTACCTTTGTAAGTGCGGCAATGAACTTTCGAGCTCCTGATGCGATAGATTGGGCAAATAAATGTACTATTTGGTAGCTAACATGTACAATAGTCTTGAATATTTAGCCCAGTAAGTATCATGTATGTATACTGAGTGTTTGGGTACCATATTCAATTTGTATAATGCCAAAAATGGTATCCTTATTTTCATCGATGAACTGCCCACCAGAGAATACGTTTTATGCTGTTTCTCAAATAAGGTCAGATGTAATTAGGGTGTAATGAATGATACTACCAGTTTAACCAGAAATTTCACATTAAAACTACCATAAATAAATAATACTAATCAATAACATGAAATTTATCATATTGTGTATTATATCTTGGAAGAAAATTTTCAAAAATAGGTTTTCACTAAACTACTCTTAAATTAGTTCTCCTCATAAAAACAATAATAATAATATTTAGCGCCGCGTCTTACTACCCGTTCGGGTTATACGCTTTAAGTACTAATTATGCTAATGGATTAGGAATTGGGAAGGTTGAATTATAGGAAGTGAACCCGCATTTGCATGGAGGTAGAGTGGAAAACCATTTAGGAAAAACCACCCTCAGTTCACCCGACCGAGATTCGAACCTCGATCTCCCCGTCCTCAGCAGTCGAGCTTAACACGACAAGCGCGTTAGCCAACTACGCCACCGAGGCGGGTCTCATAAAAACAAATACATCATTTGTTATTATTGGAATTAAAAGTCCCGTTGACACAATGAGGTCAATAGGGCCTAACATAATATATTATTTATTATTTTTAGCAACGTGACTTACTGATCTTTCGGGTTACACGCCTATGTACTAATTATTCTAAAGTGTTAGGGATGAGGAATGTTGAATTTAGAGAAAGTACAACCACATTTGAAGGGATGAGGGTGGAAAACCATTTAGGAAAAACCACCCTCAGTGCAGCAGACAAGTATTGAACCCCTATCTCCCCGTCATCGGTAGCAATTCTATTGGAAGATTAGCGCCTTAGACCATGCAGCCATTGAAGTGGGTCACATCATCTAATTTATGATAATAAACCGTTTATGTATAATTTATAAGCCAAAATGTTCAAAAGTTCTTAAAATATTTCAAATTTTAAAAATAAATTATTTGTAAATTATTCTAAAATTTTCTGTAATTTGTGATAAAAAAAAGTACTATTATTTATATTGAAAAATTATTCCCAGACCCAATTTGAAGCCAATATTTGATAACATTTACAAACAATTTCAAATTTAATATAACTTGTAGTAAGTAAATTACCCTTGAAATGTAAAATAGTCCCATGATACCAATTTTGAACAAAATAGTTAAAGCTATTTTTTTAAAATTCAAATTTTACAAAAGTCGGTTATAGTAAAATATATATTTATTTTTTAAGTTTATACTGTAAACAATTTGCCAGACACCCATTTTTAACCAAATCACTAGAGTAATATTTTAAAATATTCAAATTTTAAACAAACTGATATCAATAAACTACTGTAAACATAATTCCCCCAAAAAACAAGTATAATGTTTTCTTTTTCATGTCAAGCAATCCATAGATACACATTTTAAACAAAATCGTTAGAGCCTTTTAAAAATACCTATTTCAATTATTCGAAAATCACTTATCATAAAACTACCCATTTCATCCAAAAAACAAATTTAAAGTGCTATTTGTGTATTTGGAAGGTTAACCACTTCCAATATATTTATTTAAAAAAATCGTTTTAGCCATTTTCAAAACATTTGGAACTAAAAAAGTCACCCATAAGTAGACTACATTTAATTTTAGGACTAGGGTCAAAATATTTTTTTTTTTAATTCAGTGGCACTTACTGGTATCTAAAGTAGTGATGTGAAATCCCTTAATAATATAGTAATATGCCCTAAATTATTTTCACAATGACAAAATAAGTACAATTGCTCTTTTTTTTAATCTCTGGTCTTAAAATGAGGCTCCACATCTAAGTAGATGCCTAAAGGTGATGAAAATACATATTTTACATATGATGAAAATTACAAAGATGACAACCAATGTGTAACGAGTTACAAGTTAATGTTATATCAAATGGGCCGACACTCACCACCACCCCTGATGAACTCCAACACAAGAGCACGAGCTCTAACCTCCACTCTCCAACTGGCACAACTGACTGAGCGGAGCTTTCGACCGACTGACTGCTCGGGACTCAACCCGCAGCCGGCCAGAAACGAATGACGTTCCACGCGGCCAGACGAAGTTATGACTTCCGCCTCTAGGACAATCTGGAATGATCTAGATGCTGCCAGAACCATCCTTTTCTGTCATGTTTGTTCTATCGATTCACCCCCTCCTTCCCTTGCCCCGTCTCTCTGTGGATACAATAATGTATATATAGTGGAGCCAGGGTTTCCAATAGTCACTTATTAATCCACCGACTGACTTAGGTGAGGACGGCGACTAGGGGCCGTGAATTATTTAATATTCAAAATTCCATTTTCGGCGTAATGGGGGATATCTTGTCTAAATTATTGTTTGGGACTTATAATAAATATTTTAACTTAGAATTATGAAATGTTTTGCGCAGGTCAAGGCGAATGCGCTTGCTTTCTCTCTCCTCATACGAGGTTTAATTCATTCTAATTGTACAATTTCATTTTGTTATATATACATAATGTATATTTAATTTCAAGTATATATTTTCGACCACGCTTTGGGTAATTCTGCGTCTTGGGCTTACCACCCGTTCTTTCTTGTTTGCGTATTTAGTGTATATGGGATTATCTAGTTATCTATTTTCTGAGAGCGCAGGGAACTTAGGGGATAGAGTTGAGGCTTGGCCTAACGTCTTATTCTATCTATTATTTTGGTTCAACGTTATGTTGATCTCTTTAGATCTAAAGGCGCGTATTTGTTTTTCTTATAATTGCCTAAATTTAGATGTGTGTTAGGAGTTGCGGTGTAGTATCGTTGTTTGCACTTAATGCTATAACCGAAGGAACCATAGACTTCCATGATGGCGATTAATATTACTGTTGTACTGACAACCAAATTATAACTATATGTTTCTTTTCCTATTTTCAGATATTGTAATGTCAATTAATTCCTTTATCTCAGTATAGTTATTTAAATCTGAGAGGATAAGCGCTTCACGCCATATTGTTATATTTTGCTCTAATTATGCATTTACCTTCTATTTTGTCCTAAATAAAACAAACAAACTTTGTTAGTGACTGTTAAACTTCTTGGCTGATTTTCCCATCACTCTTCCTAAAATGTTAGCTAGTTGTTACAAGAGGTTTACAAATGCAATTGTTGGTTTCAAGAGGAGTATGCATTTTGTATAACTTATTTTACACAGATGCCTACTCTGATGAGAGATTTTGAGCTTTTATTTTCCAGTGAGTGGCTTAAAGATCATGTTTTAACCATTTACATTTTAAAACCTTTGGTTTTTTATTTAGAACGGTTTAAAATAAGCAATATGCTCATTGGTATGTTTTAGTCTTTAATAATAATTGATTATTGTTTTGCTATAAAATACCAATTTATACATCACTTTTCTTCATTAATAACTAAATATATTTTTATAGGTAAGCATAACGTATAAATAATATTTTTATCCATTTGTAATATTTTATTAAAATGTTAGAAGATTTTGAAACTATGTTTAGAAGTATTGTGAAACTGACCGGGGACTATTGTGAACCTAAACGGGTGCTTAAAAACACACAAAAATAAATCATTATAAATTATGATTTTAAGAATTGTTTATACTGTGAAATATTATTTTAAAAGGTTTTAAGCACACAAGTATATTATTTAATACAATTTTACTGATTTTGTAAAATTTATTTATTACTTCAAGTAGACGTTGAAGGCAATTAACCCATTGCTGAACTACCCGGGTTTACCTTTTACATGAATTTTCTTGTTATGTCTAAAACGTAAAACTAGACAGTGTTAATCTTTTATATTCAACTTTATGGTTGGGGAGTTAAACTCCCCACCCACACCCCTCCACGGCTTAGACCTTAATAGGTATACACTATTTCCTTTTAATTCCGACATGGCAAGTAGCTGGTTTGGTTGCATTAAACCAGGCACTGGGATTCCAGATCGTTTAGAACTATCGTTCTTGTGGTTTAGATACAATAGTCTTTCTTTGCAAGCCAAGCGCAATCCCGGATCTGCTTTTGAGTGAGTTTCTAAATTATAATTATCTTCCACTAACAAGAAATGTAACGAGGGGTCTGTTAGATTGCGGTAGGAATTAGAATATATCTTTACAACGGTAAGTAAAAGTGTGTACGTCATATTATTAATGCCAAGTGTTTTGTTGGTGAACGTAGAGAGTATAATATAACACTCGTATGTACCAATAAAAATAGTTTATTTCTATTTATGTTGAATACAAAACAAAGCAACGCATATAATAAAATAAAATGTGATAATCTACGTGTTATGGTTAAGTTATGTGCCACATTGGTTTTAGTAACTACAAAATTATTTTGTTATCTTTCTGCCACAATGTGCCTCAAATGACTAAAAAAAATAAGTCAAACCTAAAATAAATAATAAAATATAAAAGATCAACCAAATATAATCCAATTATTTTTAAGCTAAGAAATTAGACAGAATCATTCCGTTTCAAATTTTTCTACAAAGTTAGGCTTTTGAAATATTTTTTAGACTTTAAAGATGTTGATTTTAATATAGGCTTGTACAATTGTAAGTTTAATATTAATAAATCATGTTTTTACACAATAATATTAAGTTAACACGCTAAATATTTGACACTTTTTTTAAGGTAGGAATAATGTAAGCAAGTTTGGCAAGTGAAAAGTACTAAACGCTATCTCACTTTTTATAAAATAGGATACATAGGGCCTAAGTCTATAATTTTTAAGGTAATCTATTATTATAACTGTATTATTATTTAAGTTTGTGCATACTCTATATTTGTATTTAAAACTTATACGTTAAAACAAGGTGTCTGCCAATAGTAAAAATACTGGAAATACTGAAAATATACTTGATTTTATTTTTGATACTGTAAATACTGGAACATACTAGAATTTTGAGTCAGATATTGGAAAAATATTCAGCCTTTTTACATTGAGTGAAATGTTGGATTAAGCATTTTGAAACTCCTGATAATATTTGGACTACTGATAGTTCTATTTTGACCACCCCTCAATTACTCCCCTCTTGTCTAGCCGGTTAGCCACACAATTAGTTGACGTTGCAGTAGTGATGTTTGCCTCACTTGCTGACTTTTCTATTCTCTGTCTCTACACTAAGCCCTCCCTCACCCCTCACCCTTACATACTAGAAAAATAAACAAATAACGTTTTTGACTACACTAGCAGACAACATCCCCCTTACCCACCCCCACCCAACTTTTTTCCAGCAATAACCATTATGAGTGATGACTGATGAGTTACTAGTAACTGCTCAAGTTCAAACACCAGTTCAAACTATTAGTGTACCTGCCTGACCTTGATCTTCCAATGGTAAGTACAGTATTTGTTGTGTGATTCACATCATCCCCTCCCTCTCACTATTTCCCCTCTCGC
>CABFOV010000070.1:247176-339625 GCA_902141375.1 Timema poppense
CCCCCCCCCCCCCCCCCCTTTAACTGCCCAAAAGAAAAACTACCATTCCTAAGCTTGGTCTGGTGTGAGTATTCTAAAGATCCCACTTGTTTATCTTGTGACCTTAGTGTTTAAGAAGAAATTAGTAAACTCAGAGGAAAAACCTATTTTAAAGATGATTGGTTGGACATTACAGTGTTTAAAGATTGGCTGTGGTTACAAAAAGTGGATTGTGCTAAAAGTAAAGGACATAGTTCTTTGTGTAAAACTAATTTTGATATAAGTAACTTGGGAATATCTTCAATCCGATCTCATGCCAAGTAAAAGAAGCATGTTGTCAAAGTGAAAGCTACTGGTGGGATCAAAAAATATTGGGCTTGCTCCCTACAGCCAAAAATGCAGTATCATATGTAGGCCTACATGAAGATGTACCCTTTTTTTTAGTGCTAATGGCAATGAAGTAGTTTTGAAACCTGAAACTAGACCTAGTTGTTCTATTCAAAGCTTCCTTGTCAAAGATGAAGTTTCTCGTGCTTAAATATTGTGGGCTATTAATCAAGTAATGACACATTCTTTTGCTAGAAGTTTTTCTGCTTGTAGTGATATTTTTAAAGTAATGTTTTACGATAGTTATATTGCCCAGAAATTTCAAATGCATAAGGATAAACTTGGATATGTCATCGTGTATGTACTAGGTCCTTTTTTCAAAAGAGAGCTTGCGAATATGGTTAGGTACTGTTCAATTTATTGTATTTAATTTGATGAGAGCATAAATACTGTGGCCCAGAAGACCCAGATGGATGTTGTTTTTGCTTCTGGAGTGAAAATGAAATTCATACAAGATATTTAACATCTTTCTTTTTAGGTAATACAACAGCTCAAGATATATTAATGAACTTTATATCTGCACTAAAAGACGAGGGCTTGGATCTTAAATAAATTCTTCAAGTTTCCATGGATGGACCAAATGTAAACCTCAAATTTAATTTATTTCAAAAGCTACTTGAAGGAAGATTCTGAACTAGATCCTGAGTTACTGGAATTTGGAACTTGTACTTTACACATTGTCCATGTTGCTTACAAAACAGCACATGCTAACTCTAGTTGGACTATTAACCAGTTTTTGTGATCACAATATTATTTATTTAAAGATTTTCCAACAATATGTGCAGACTATAAAAGAATAAGAGGATCATCTCTTTTCTCGATGAAGTTCTGTTCTATTAGATGGGTAGAAAACACAAGGGTGTTAGAGAGAGCAATGTCAATGCTGTCTATTTAAAACATTATTTTTATTCCTATAATTATCCTCCAAAATCTGATAATTTTCAAACATTAAGCAATTTTTTGAAGAATGAACTTCTGACATCAAAGTTTGGATTCATGCTGTCAGTTTCACTTAAGTTGGAGCAATTTTTCACCGAATATCAGAGCAATCAACCTCTATTCCCATTTATGTTTGCAGATCAAAATAAACTACTTGAGCACTTTATGAACAGAATTGTAAAATGTGAAGTAATGAATTCAGCAAATACTTCCAAAAAATTGTTAACCCTTGATTTAAAGAGACAATCCAACATTAAATTACTCCCTATTGTAGATATTGGGTTCACAGCATCAGCAGATTTAAAAGGAATTAAAGACATTAAGATACTTCAGTTCAGAGGAGATTGCCGAAAATTCATAGTGTATCTCTGCAACAAACTTTTACATAAGTGTTTTCTCTCCTACAAAATTGTCAAGGGTGCTAGTTGTCTCTCTCCCGCAGTCATGCACAATCCATCTGTAATTACCTATAGGTTAACTTCTGCATTAAAAGTCCTAATAGACAAGAAACAACTATCTAGCGTACAAGCTGATGTTGTAAAAAGAGACTACTTGGACTTTGTATCAAATTAAGGAGTTATTGACTACCTTAAACAATTCACTTCAAGTGGTTACCAGCTTGATAAGTTATTCATGAATATTTTTTCTAGAGTAAATGCATCCCAGGAACTACAATATTTCACTAAACAATTATTGTTCTCTTCCATAGCAATGCAGCCGTTGAGTGAAATTTTTCTGTGAATAAAGAATGTCTGTTTCAAAACCTACATGAGGACATCATTATTGCTCAACGTGTAACTTATGATGCAGTCACTGCAGCCGGGGGACTTCTAAATATGACAATTTCAAAAAAGATTATTCATACTGTGAGGAATGCATCAGGAATAAGGAAAGAAGCGTATGAAAAGAAGAAAAAGATTGAAGTAAACTTCAGTCAAAAAAGAAAATCACCATCTAAAGAAATAAGAAAATTAGAAGTGAAAAAAATAACAGTTTTGCAGAAATGAGAAAAATTGAAAAAGTTTTGTGGTTGAATGAATTTTAACTTTTGTCTACATTCTAAAAAAAAATGTTTTGGGGTTTTATCATCTTAATTTTTAATAATTTTAGGTTACTGCAATTATCTTTATTTCCAAGTAATTTTTATCAACGTAATATTGGTTGCTTATTTTTCATTGAACATTCTGTATCCTTATTGCTATATATTTATTAAACAAATTCACTATCGAAAATATAACTTGTGGAAAGTATCGACTGTAAAGGTGTGGTGGGGATAATTGTTTAATTTTGGGGTAGAGTAAACTCCTTGGCTGCAATCGTTCTTTAAGTTGCACCACCAAGGTTGATTACTTGTAAGTAGATGGATTAGCGTATGGGAACAGTGCTGTGATTGGCTACTATTTATAGCACTCGCCCAGTACAGCGCTGTGATTGGCTATTATTTATAGTACTGGCTGAGTCTAGTTCTTTCTCCTCCCTCTTATAGGTTTGACCCTCTTTCCACATCCATGAGAAAATTTTCCCTCCATTTTCCCTATGGTTATTTCCATGACAACATGGGTTAGCGATCCGTTGTCCTCCTTCAATGTCGCAAAGGTTTATTTCTGGAGGTTTTTTTACGTAGGTATTCTATGTGGCAATAGGTTTTCCTTGATACCTTATACCCGTTGCCAGTTAAACGGCTCGACAAGACATGTCAGCCCCAATCTGTGTGACGAAATCATTGTGTGTGATGTTGCAACACTCCCCTTATATGTGGCAATGGGTTTTCCCTGATGACTCATATCTGACGCCAGTTTGGCGGCTCGACAAGACAAGTCAAGGCAGGAATAGATCGTGACCTTAAAACTGTGAGGTCATTGACCCTGTTAATTCTTGGTGCCAGTTTGGTGGCTCAACAAGTCGAGACTCGTATCTTGTGACCCTACGTGTTGGGATAAGCTAATGGACAAACAGGTTTTGCGTGAATAAAACACGATATTACAAACATATATTTATCATACATTAAAGGTTATATAGACATGCATAATAGTTAATATACATTAAAGGTTTCACAAACATACCTAATATTTATTGTACATTAAAGGTTTCACAGATATACATATTATGTATTATACACTTTTACACGAGTGACGCAAATATTCGTTCATACGTTTTTCTACCGTGTCTCTTATATGTGTTAGTAAAATTGTTTTTAGTTCACAATCCAATATGTAATAGTCCAAACAGACTACTTGACGTGTATAATAGGTAGCACTGATAAGATACAGGTTTCTGATGTATTTTTTCACCGTAATCTGTTCGGGATCGATTACATCCGCTGATTCTGTTAGCGTGTCGCATATATCCACGACGAATATGTCGATCAAATTGTTGCAAAATAATGCGACGGGTGTCGACCACATATCGCGCCGGTCGACGGCGACATTGATGAGGTCCCATACCTCAAACGCATAGATAGGTGCTAGATAGGCGAGCCATTTGAGTTCGGCATCTTGTTTATCGATGATGACGACCATATGGTCTACGCATATACGTCTCAGAGAGATTTCATGATTAGTCAGACTATTCTTCTGAGGAGGCAGCGTGTTGCTGAAAAACTTTGATATGGCCGACTTGTAGTTAATGAGTTCTTGCCACTCTGTACGGTTAAACGCCACACAATTCCCTTCTCATTTTTCTAGATGTCATAGGGCGTAAAATTATTATTGACACTCAAGCCAACGATGACTCTTTGGCGTCGACTTAGTCCAACGGAAACAAAGTGTTGAAAATATTGGTGATGGCAAACGGCTTAAACGGCTTTGCTTTGCGTGTGTAAACGTCTTGACCTTCCATGATATTTGATCGCTGCTAATATAGTTTTATTTAGTAAACAATAGATGCATAAGAAAAGTACAAGTTTTACAATAAGATAGAAAATTATAGAGTATTAATTTTCTTCACAAGGCAAATAAACTTGAGGGATTACTTGAATACTTGTGGCTACCTGGACAACACAGTGACCAGGCCAGAGGCTGTAGAATTTCTAAAAGGAGAGTAATTTGAGAATTAGTTAAAGCAAAATATAGAACAAATCTATAAGATAACATTTATACAGTCTCACTTGGCAGGGTTGAATATTAACAGGGATCCACTAAATTTGTTGGATAATTGGCTGGTGAATCCAGCTGATTGATGGCTAAGGGCCAGGCGTCATTAAGGTACTATGGCCGGACATATTCCCTTACGGTACTACCAGGGCATTCAATAGTACATTAACTTCCTTTAGAACTAATACAAAATTAGGAACCTATTTACAGGTCAAAACAAAATAGTATTATTTGCGCGGACCCCACTATGACAATAGGCTAATTTCCACGGGCTGCTCACCCAAACTAATACTTTCCATGAACCATGACCGCATAATCAAATCTCAATCATTTACAACTGCGTAAGGCAAAAGAAAGAAACAGACTTCCTGGCGATAACCATCAATAACAAAGAACTGACGCACATGACGTTTAGGGTGTCATGAATACTTTTCCCTTCAAGATTTATCGGAACTTGTGAGTTAGTGTAAATCAGCAACACTAAAATTCACATTTTTCTAAGCCGGAGGCTTTAACGTTAGGACAGTGTCCAAAAACACAATAATGCACTCAGCAATTGACTAAATGAGTCATTAAAATCTGACTTGTCCATCAGACTAAAAAAGCATAATATAACCAAGGTACTTCTTCCAGATTGAAGTTAACTAGTCCTGAACATGACACTAGATTCCAAAAACATTTTCTTCTTGCATTTAATAAAAGGACTTCTGAATAACTATTTGCATTACGTTAAACCAAAATAAAGTTTCTTCTAACTTAGTAACTAAATACTAGGGACTAAATGACGACCGCTGGATACCAATACCCTAGCTGCGGCGTCCTCGTATCCAGCGCGTTGAATAGGACGATTCATCCTCCTTCAATGACGCTATGGAGGCGATTCCGACGACCCAGACTCCATGATCCGTCTTGGTTATTCACCGGCAGCGGTTCGTTGTTGATCCTTGGCTGTGTAGAAGCGCTCTCTAGTGTTGAACTCGCGGCGCGTCCCATATATACTCACAATCAGACATGAACAGGCAGGAGAAAGAAAGGGAAACGAATTGAGAAGCGTATGTAAAAATAAGGGAGGATAAACGAGGAAAGGGAAAGAAGAGAAGAGATAGAAACTGACGAGCTTCTTCTGTCGGCCACCAGAGGCGCAGTTGCGCGAGAGGTCGAGGCGTCGATCTCCATTGTCAGTCTTTCTCCCCTACTGAACAGGCGAGTGTTGCGCCACGTGGAGCCGCCATTATAGATAATCCTGTGATTTTAGAAGTGAGTTAATGATATCTGCAGACATCTGCCCGTGGTGAGTTTATACACACATATCCTATATCAAAATGTATCAGTATTAATTTAGTTATTTGATTTTCACTGTTATTTTTACGCAAAGAAATAATATAGATGTATATTTTCAATTTTCTTGAGGGCCGCATGGTCGGCTGTAAGTTTTTTATCTGACCCCATCTTATAACAAGGGTATGCATTCACATATCTTATTCATAACTATAATAATATTAGTCCTCTTTTTTGATATTTAGAACAGCAATTATCAAAAGAAAATTATTTTTTGACTAACCACGTGTTTGAACGTAGGGCAATACGTAGTTTCAGTATACGAGAGAGTATAAACTTTGAGGTATTTTATCTTCAATATCTTGATATAATTCCAACGTGGCACCCAATTACATAAATAGTGAATTTTTTTCTTGTAGGTGTTCAATCAATTTGATTGACACGCTACATGAGAGAAGTGTTTTGTTTCACGTGCAAGCAAGCACCATTCTGTTCGACTGACTCGAACTCAGATAATTAGTGACTGACTAAAAATGAAAGCATATATAAAGAGAGTTATATTTGTACCGTGGTCCCACCAGCGTTGACAGAAAGCAAGACCACATGACCTGCCCCCTAGCGCCACACACGGTGGGCTCAGAGTTCAAGATCGTGGGTGATAGTAGACTATGACATTTTAATATCCCCATTGAGTTAGGGTAGGTACAACACACTCACTAAATACATATATAAGGACTTTGGTTGAACAAAATATAGATACCAACAAGTTCGGGGAATTTTCTTCTGGGTAGAAATGTGGAGGGATGTTTTAATACAACATGTTTGGCCTGTACTAAACATGAACAACCTTACCTGTGAAAAAACAGCTGTTTCAGTTCACAGACATATATATATATATATATATCAGCTCAGGCTGAGTGGTAGAGCACGAGAAATGATAATAAAAAAATTTACTTGAAATAAAATTTAAAAAATAAAGGAAGAAAGTTATTTATTTACTGTGTTCACTTCCTCAGTGTTTGGAACAAACAAAAAAACAAGTTCCCTGCCTATCGGGTCGACCAGTAACAAACACAATTAGGATATACAATATTATTCAGACTCGTAAATATTGATAAGGGACCCAGTGGTAGGTTTACGGTACAATTTAAGTTACCTACAAAAAGGGAATGTTTATACATAAAATAAAGGTATAATATAAAAAATGACAACACAAATGCTCCTCACAATGATCTGATATGGGAAACTGCGAGAATAGAGGTCCCGAGTCGTTGGTACTCTTATAGGGCCGTAAACAGTTCAATATAAAACTTTAGTCGTTTTATATATATGTTAGGTTCCCGAAATTAATCCACAAAATATGACTGGACTGACCTGAGTTGACTTGAGTCTTGGAGAAAAGGATATATATATATATATATATATACATATTGCCGTTTTCTATCCCCAGAGAAAGGAATGGGCTCAACGTACACAATGTAGCTGAGGCCGCTCACGTTGCAAGGAACGGCCTAGTCCCACCGGACTATGCCGGATGGAATTTTTCCTTCTCGTAGAGCTTAGGCACACGCATACGGTGTCTGCATCATATTCTTATGGGTAAAATCCCTGCTATAAAGTTATTTCCCAAAAAATAACAACAAAAACTCGGAGCTCCGCCACGGAACCTCCGCTCACCGCCGTCATTGTTTTCCTTTCTCCCTACTTGCAGGAATCTTCCCGCCTAGGCCACTTTTTGCGCGCACCTTCCCAGAATTACCCCAAAATTTCCTGAAATAGGCGGCAAGATTCCCGCAAAATATCCAATTTCCAGTATAGACTCCCTATAAAACGAATACAAACTTGAGAAAACCTCTAAAAATCAAAAGTTCTGATTTCCTAAAAAACTACAAAAACATTTATGGCTTTCCTCCTGATAAAAAAAACCGCCCGCCAACAAAAACAAACAACAATAATCATAAAAAAAGAAATATATATTCTTTCTCCCTCTGCCATCTCACGGCAGAAATGCTCCCCTAGCAACACGCTCGTGTGGCGGATTCGTGAACTACTCAAATAATCAATATGGATCCCATAAAGAAATTTATAATTAATGTAAATAAGCCGAAAAAGAAACCACGATAGTAAAATGACTGCAAACGTTAAGTAAAAAAATAATGTAAAGATTAATATAATATCAAATTTCAGATAAGTTTTTGTGTTTTTCCAAAGACGTAGGCTACCAGGGAGCCACCTTAAATAGTTAATATCCCCGTATAACAGCAACCAAAATGAATGTGCTGCCAAAGCGGCCATTAATCAAACCACACTAATATAAATATATATAAAGAACAGTTAAAAAAACAAATATTATAATTAAATTACGAGATGGTAGGAATAAATAAAAAATAACTCGGGGATTATTGAAAATTCTCACAACGTCATACTCTACAGTGCATAATGGAACAAAGGATTTGTTTTCAGCACACTTCTTATGGTGTATGTGTGTGTGTGTGTCCATCTTTAATCATCCAATCAGGCGTTGTGGAACGGGAGATGAGGGATTCGAGCAGGCTGTAACCCACATCACCGCTAACCCATGGAATACCGTGCAGTTTGTAGACGATAAAGTCGGCTTGCTTTTTAGCAGCGGCTAAAAGTTATTTGATATCATATGGGGCTGTTAACACCCAATGTTGAAGTAATGTACCGCATACAAATAAAGCACTTAGTTCCTTGATGATAAACTATTTGCTGTCGTCGATGAAGCTCTGTAAATCTACAATGACGTCCATGATTTAAATGACGGGGGTAAGGGGCGGGAAGTAACCTATTTTAACTCCAAAAAACAGTCACGACGTTTCTGTCCTTGTCAATGGTGATGATGTTGGCAAACTCCCCGTACACGATACAGTTGACGGTTTCGGTGAGAGCTCTAAGGAAGATGGCTACAATAATCAAAGAAACATGCTTTGTTAAATTCCAATGAGATTTCATGTGGGTGGACAAATTTGGTGTGAGATCGAAAGCCATGAACTGATATCCCTTACGGAAAGCTTCCCGTGTAATGTATCTACCTTCGTTCATGAAATGGATACCCGTTCCTAAAAACAGTGTGTGTTATAGTACATGACATAGCTGCAGTTTGAAAAATCTGTTGTAAAAATGTTGACGGCAATTGTTCCACGTCCACGTACAACGAGAAATAATTCATGCCGTAGGTTTGGAAGTTGGACGCGTTCTTGGTGGCGTCTCCATTGAACGCAGCGTTTGATGCAAATCCCGCGATGCATCTATTGGGCAAATGTCCAGTGAATACTTTGTCCAGTGACTTCCCTTGCATACCCGTAGGAATAGTGAGTGTTTTTACTTCCACGTGGATAATGGGATACTTTGCGGGACTGACGTTTAATGCCTTGGCATGTGCCAACAGTATAGAAAGTACTATGTTGACACGTCGCACTAGAAGACAGGCTTCTAAAAGGTGAACCTTAAAGAGCGTGAATTCAGGGACGGTTATAGAAATAACCCGTATCTGGAAAGAACCAACTTGACTCTAAGTTTGGTGCCGTTCAAAATGTATTACTTCTAAAAGGTGAACCTTAAAGAGCGTGAATTCAGGGACGGTTATAGAAATAACACGTATCTGGAAAGAACCAACTTGACTCTAAGTTTGGTGCCGTTCAAAATGTATTTCTCTTGGATAAATACATCACCGTTTAGATACTCCAACTTTATGCAGTGAGACTGCAACGAGCCTCAAATCCCTTATTACCTGCAATAACTTCTTTAAAGGTTCCGGGTATCTATGAGAACCACAGACCGCAAGTAAAATTTGTTCTTTTGGATTCACTTTTGTAATTGAGCAGCTTCTCAATGCACGATCTATAAGAATACGTGTTGCTGAGCGATGAGACAAGTTTTTGGTTTAAAAACACATCCACCTGTGTGAATAGCGAATGCAACAATTTGTTGACGGGAGCGATTTGATCCACCTCGGTGAAATCTCTACCGTCGGGTTTCATGATAGCCACCCTGAGATAGAGCATGGTCTGTGAAAGATCGATATAGAACTCGTCTTGAACGGTAACGGTAAATTCGACAGACGAATCATCGGTGAGGGAATATGCAGGTTTGTACTGGATCCATTGTCCACTTTCAAAACTGGTTTGCGAGGGTGGGACGGAAAAGAGATCGATGTCACTACTGGCACACTTACAAAATTTGGGGTGTAGGAACGACCTTTCAAATGAAAATATCTACAGCCTCTATCTTGAACTTTTTACGTCGGGAAACGACAGAAGACTGACGTTGGTGTTTATAACGACGTCCTTTATAGCCTAAACTGGTGATCAGTGTGTAACCCCCCTCCCCCCTTTTTTATTATACCATAAATAAAAGTCAGGTTGATCACAAGAGAGTTTTTTATTCCAACAAAAACAATACTCGAAGAGAGAGAGAGCGAAACAAGCCAAGCGTTAGGTGCAGATATAAATACAATATGGCCATAATAAATAATACTGAAATAAATGATTTGGGGCACGACCCCAAGCTCTAAGATGGCCGGCTAAGGGACCCACAACACTAACATACATTTAAATTGACCTTCGTACATATATGTCGTGTATAATGATAATAATAGAAGATAAAAACAATAACCTCCAGACTAAAAACAATCATAGGATATAGACTAGTCGCCATCGGTGATCCTCCAATAACTAACGTCGATGACAAGGTGCCATAGAAAAGGGTTTATCAATACAGCCATTATAAGTCTCAAAAAATAGAACCAAGATCCATGATTAAAAAGGACCTATAAAATCGAGTAACCTAACTGCTAACAAAACTAAAAAACTAAGAGCGCGGGCTCGTGGCCCCAGATTTGACTAACCAAGTACAGATCTATAGAAATTTAATTAATCCCCCAATAATGACAAGTAATACAACCATTCAACATGATTCTACCAAAGTACCCAAAGGGTACAATTTAACAAATATCCAGCATATCAAAATTGCGGTGTTATAAGTTTACACCCGTGAAGTGGATGAGATGCGTTAGCCTATACAATAATTTCTTTAAGTTCAACTGCGCTACCTTGATCTCTACTAAAAATTCCGCAGCCTCAATTTAGAACAACGAAAGTTAAATCTTAAGCAGATATCGCCGAAAGAGTAATTTAGAATCCATCATAAGCCAAACAGAATTTTGATATAAATAAACTAAATCTAATATGACACTAAGTGTCTCACCTAGAAAATGTGGACGGCAGGGATTTTAACCCCCAGAGAGAAGCGTCTAGCTGTCTGGGATGGATAAGCTAATTTTTATGCTCGAGAGTATGATTAACGTTTTATCTTCCCACGTTTAGTCCAACTTGGTGGCCTACACACTTTACGGTCCGGCACTACACTTCTTATCTCTATCAGTGCGTCATGGCTATAGAGTCCTGCCATTATATACACCTAAGTTGAATCACGTGTTCTCACAGCGGGGGAAGTAAAGCAAGGAAAAGGGGGGAGGGAGTACATAGTTCTGGAATACTCTCACAAAGTCTGGGTATAATTCAAATCGCGCGCCGTTCAACCAACCGTTGATACCACCACACTGTTGTCGACGCGTACGGATCTGCGCATGTCGATCGTCACTTGTTTCTTTTTGGGCGGGGCACATCTAGAGGAGGACTTCAAGCCACGGTCCCTCCGCTCAGTTGGAAACAAGTCGATCCGTGATGTGTACGTAGTGTGGAGGCTCGTTGTAGACCAGCCAAATGGAGACAGAATCGGTGAGCCAAAACAATCCTTTTCCTTTCATGTTGTAACAAGGTTACAAGTGTGTCGATCTTCGGCTCCGTCTGGCGTTTCAAATTTGTTCCAGCCTCACCGACACGCTGGAGTAGGGCCTCTTTGAAAGGACAACGTCGATTGGCGACGTAGGAGAGTACGTCGATACCCAAATGAAGCGCCTGTTTTCTAATGGCTTTAGCACCGCTTCTCAGCAACGGTACGACCCTTTTGAAAAAGTTGGTTAAAAATTTCCTTTTCCATTCTCGCGTTGATAGGGAAAACCGTGGTATATCGAATATATTCCTGTTCCAGCCTGGTTGACTTAGTATCTTTGGATAAGGACAGTTCATGTGAGCAGCGTCGAAAATTAAGTTTCACGCACACTTTTCCAAACTCAAATGGTAATGGTTCACCAGTGTTTGTTCATATATTGATTTATAGGCTTTCAATTTCTCTTCTAAGTACGAGCACGTAGTGCAACGGAGTATAGTTAACTGCCCAATGTATTTCGAAGGCTGAGTTTGTGTTGTTGATACCGAAGATACGTAAAAGTGGTGCCACAATGTCTCCCATGGACTGAGGATCGACGATATCCGTGTAGATGTACATTTGCGAGGGTAAGGATAGTAAGATTTTGGCGGGGTACGGTGACTTTTGGACTTTGATCAGATTAGTTTTAGGATCAAAACCAAGCTGTAGGCTTAGTTGACTAGATAGAATCAGCAGCTGTATATTTGGTTAAGAAGAAACAATGTCCACTTTATTTTTAAAGTTTGTGTACTTGAATACAACTCTGAATTCCACTTTAAACGCCTCTACATCGTTTAGGGCGTTGATCAATTCATGAATAGTGCTGTAGTTTCCACGCGAGATGTGCTCCTTGAATATATGTTCCACGCCGTTAGCGTCCACTCAGTTGTACCATACAATATTTTGGCCCTCAGGTACGGTGGTGAAAGAACAGAGATATTGGAATTCGGTGAGAGTGACTTCCCATTGTTCGTCGAGTGTAATACGGTAGGGTTATTGCGTGGTGAAATTCACGAGAGTATTTCTAGGGAAATATCCAATAGAGCTGTCACTCGGAAAATTGATGTAAAACTAGTCATTCATATTAGAGCGTTGTCGTAACTGGCAGGAATCCAAGAATTAAAATTGGCGGGGTAACCTTTCCACTCTATGTACACTGTTTTTCTGAAGCCTTTACCCTTTACACGTAGTATTTTATCAATTTTAAAATTTCGGGAAGACGTCCGAGTTATAATTTAGGTTCGTAAAACGTTCCCTCGCCGTCAACAACGGTCAACATGTAGACGACTGGCTGTCGCAACACAACACTGCTGACTTTGAAAATTTTCTCGTTCTCGTAGTCATTTTCAAACAGAATTTTGGATTTGCTAATGCGCAGCGTGTCACCGAATTTGAGTTTTTGCTTACTATTTGAGTTTGGGCACCGCTTGTCGTACAGATTATCTTTGACTTGAAGCACATTGGTTTGTGAAACATCTGCAGGCGCCATCTTGATACTGGAATGTTTTGCGCCATTGTAAGCATCGACGAGATCTTGGAGGACGTCCACATAGCAATTCGTGTTTTTTTGATAAAGTAGCACCACACGCACCCTTTTAGAGTTCTATTGAATCGTTACATGATACTTGCCTTAACGTCCGGATTGTAAGTGGTATAGTAATACACGCCTTCTTTATTGAGAAATTTCCGGACAAGTTGTGCCGGGAGCTCTGTCCCCTTGTCGGTCTGTAAACTTAGAGGTTTACGGCCACTTTGTTTTAAAATGTCCTGAAAGGCGTCCCTCACGAGGCTCCCCGTCTTGGAGGGAATAGTCCTCACTCAGGCCATCTTGCTGAACACGTTGATGATGGTGAGCAAGTACATGGCACCGTCGTTGTATTTTTCGAGACTTCGCATATCGTTGAGATCAGCTTGCAAGATATCGTAAATGTTTGCCATCAAATACTTTTTGCGTGGAAACATTTTTATCACAGGTTTGTGTAGCATATAAGTGTCAATCGCATGAAGCCAATAACGTACTTTGTCCGTATTTTTCTTGGACGCCTTGATGAGCGACGCCACCCCTGCACAACCTGCAGGATGAGAAGGGTCGTAGTAGATGTAGACTAAACGGCCCATCCCACTCGGAAATGCATCCACCTATTTTCGTCTACCCTTTTCAGTTTCATCTTCTTAAGGCGTTGTGACGGTGTTAATGGTTGGGGTATGGGCGTCGGATCTTTAATGGGTGCCAAGAGTTTTGGGATTACAATAAATTCTTTCGGGACGTTTATTTTTTGAGCGCCATGAGAAACTCTCGCCACCCGACAGCTCGCTGTGACTTATTGCTCTCACCAGATCGTTGACTAGCTCCACGATATTGGATCCATGGAGAGGCGTATCGTGAATATTCACTCCCCATTAAGCGACTCAAGAAATACCTCCTCGGGAAATAATCTGTTTTAGTAAAAGATTGGCGTTTTTACTTTCCTGTACTGATGCAGTCTTGAATATAGCGGGATGGGAATTACAGACACTTAAGAAGTGGTTGTGGTGGTATTTGCAGGTGGTGGAGTGTTCTGAATAAAGTGCTGATAGCGCTGTAACGTTTTTTGGTATAAAGTCCATTTAGACTTGTCGTCAAGTATTTAAGTGAGGATTTTTTTCAATCTACTTGTCCAGCTAAGATACCACTAGATTTGTGGTAGATGCCACATGTTGTTGGTGTTGCTCGCAACGGTTTAATGTTTCCCGGTACACCATTATGATCTTTTTCGAGTGTTCCATTATGTACTTGTTGAATAAGGAACTGAGGACACCAGTGATTGATGGGGCTAAAAGTAAGGGCAGGAACGCTCTCCCTTTTTGAACGTGGAGTCGTATCTTCTTCTTCCAGCACTCTACTCGTTTGATCAGCTTCCGCAACACCTCATTGTGAGCACGTACCTTTGTCTTCTGTGCATTTTTCGATGGCACCCAACTTTTTAAAGTGTTGTAGGCATCTCTCAAACAGAGTAAATCAGTTTCTTGTCAGCCATTTTCAGCAAGACAACACGTTGCTGTAGGTTCATGCGATGCATCGCACGCAACAGAGGGGCTTGCTTCAGCACTTTTGGATCAATGATTATACATTGATCTGCAATCGGGAAGTGTCGGTGTTCTTATAGCTTTTGCATGGTAGGTACACGCAGCACCCGAGATTTATGCAGGTTCTATATGTGAACCATTCGATCGTACCTTGCTTGAAATTCAACAATATATACCCGTGTGGAGTACTTGTAACCGTAAGCCTCTTTTAAAACACGGAGGTTTTCAGGACAGACTTGACGTGCAAAGTGTCGAATCTGAGCTTTATACATCGGATTTTAAAAAATAACGATATAGTGTGGGCTTAAGGAAATGTCGCTTTGGCCGTTGGGTTGGTGGAATATATTTTGTTTACGGTACATGACGCTAATATCTTGATTAAGACATCCTTTGGTGAAAAGATCGACGACCACTTCGTTGGCTTCACCCATCAGGTCATCCAGGATAATCAGCTGTGGAGCATCATTACAGCGTCATCCATTTCCGGTAAGCCCTTGCAGAATATGACGTGGAGACTTAGCCACTCTTTTTCGAATCCTAGTTGCCATAAAGCATAATACCAGGTGATTTTAACAAATTTAACGTCACATATTATGTCCAAATGACGGATAAATTCGGCTACAATTTGAAACTTTTCACAGCAAAAAGGGCCACTAATGATGGCCGAAGATTAATGTTTCAACTTCTCCATAATGTTTGAGCCTAAGCTTATAAGCTAAATGAACTTTTATTTATAGGATAGGAAGGAGGAATTTGGACGTTAAAACACACACATAACAGTTTTTATAATATTTATTTACACAAATAAAAGTTTTAGAATATAGCTCACAAAGTATAAAGAATAATTGAAATATTTAATTACAAAAAATTGTAATTATAGAATATATCTTACAACTTAAAGTATATTATACATATTTGGGTGTAGAGGAATTTCAATAATAAATTTCTTGATTTCGTAGCAGGAACAGTGGCCTCGGTACTAAGTATCTAAGCTGATTTACAAAGTTCAGTTTAAAGAGTATTTGAATATATACATATATATACATATAAAAATACAGATGGTTTCAATTTAAAATATGTACAAAAAATAAACAAAATTGACTGGAATTAAAATATGTACAAAAATAAATATATATACAAACAAATAATTCTATTTGACTAGAAATAATCAGATAAGTGAAGGATTCTACTGGTGGATAAAATGACATAAAAAATATTCCTGGTTTATAAAAGATCAATAAAAAAATATGCGTGTTTTCATGGAGAAAGAATATGAAAACAAATTAAAATATATGAAAAATGGTATGTCAGAGAAACTGTCTAGAGTGAAAATAAGATGATTATTCAAACCGTATAAATGATCACCTTTTAATCGTGGCGAGTGCATTTACAAGGATTCGAATACTCAAACGGCAACGTAATAAATCATCAGTTATTAGTCGTTTGAATGTACAATGGCCAGTAGACTTTAGTCTACGAAAGGGTACATACAGTCGCAAGACTTTTTCTTAAAATTTAGTGTGGTATCTGTATGTATCTTTCCGCAGCCTGTTCGGTGACCATCGCTTTCAAAAAGTCAAAATTAACATCTTTCTGGTTGCCATAGTTTCTGGTGATCCCGCGAACCTTGCAAACCGTTTTATTTTTGGCAGAATTGCCACCAACACAAACTCAGTACGCGTAATTCTTTGGGCCACCAGTTATAAAGTCGCTAATATAGCTTCCCAGGCCATAATCTTGAAGTTGTTTTAAGTCACTTCACCTTAAAAATATATTTTTGGGGGACTCCAATCACTGGGGCGTTCCGTGAATAGAACGCTATCTGTATCATGATACAAAACCTGATTCCCAAATTTTTATGGATGCTGTATGTGCAACCGAGCCATCGCATTCGTCTAGCATGCCACCACCACAATTGTGTTAGGGTTAGGGCACAGTGTGTTACCCTGGCCGGGTTTATTGAGAGTAATATTTCCTAAATTGTTTCCCCACCTTCCAAAATAAAAATGCTGGTAGATAACCTCTCAGATGCTTCTTTCCTCATTACTACCCAATTAGATTATCATATATGCGTATAATATGAACAGGTAGTATGACGTGGTGATATCAGTAATAAAAATAACAGATATATTTATAGTCAAAATTATTCTAGTTTTCGAAATGAAACTGTTCTTAAAATATTTTATTGCCTCTTTAGCATTTAAATTTAAAAAATGAATCAAAGCACAGTGGCCAAATTTAGCACATTAAGTTTTAGTTATTTTTTATTTTACCTACTTACTAATAAACTCAAATAAATGGTACGACAAAATCGTAAGATACATACTCTCTTGTATAGGTTATTATAGTTAGTGACAAAATCTTCAAAAATAAGTTATCTCTAATTTTACCTTAAATAATTTTTTCTCTGATAAATAAGTATACATTATTATAAATCACTACCCTCACCAGATATTTATTTGAAAAAAATAGTTCAAGACTTTTTTAAAAAGGCGATTTATAAAGCAATGACCTGAGTTCGTTTCTACTCTGCTCAATAACATGACCCGGCTGCTAGGCCTTGTATCTATGACCCATAGTTTTTATTGCAAGGAGGCCATCCTTAAATTACGTAAGGCTTTGTTACATGATTTTAGATCCTCCCTCCCTCACGTAAGCTCCCTCCCACCTCTCTAGCTTACGTAATTTTTAAAGATTTGGTTAGTCATGTTATTTTAATCGTTTAGTTATTTTTAGATATGAGGATGGGTAATATGGGCCACATGGTCTAAGGCGTCACTCTCGCAATAGACTAGTCTGCCGATGACTGGGAGATCGTGGCTCAATCATGATCGAGTGATATTTCCTAAATATTTTCCCACGCTCTCTCCATGCGAATGATGGGTACACTTCCTCTAAATTGAAACGTATTCATCCTTAACCCACTGGTGTAATTAGTTCATACCTAAACAGCCAGAATTAATTAATGAAATGTACCCTCATTTGCGTGGGAGAGTAGAAGGAAACGATTGAATAAGATCTCCCCAAAATACCCACGGCAGGGATTTTAACCCCCAGAGAGAAGCGTCTAGCTGTCTGGGATGGATAAGCTAATTTTTATGCTCGAGAGTATGATTGTATCTTGACGTTTTATCTTCCCACGTTTAGTCCAACTTGGTGGCCTACACACTTTACGGTCCGGCACTACACTTCTTATCTCTATCAGTTCTAGGAAAAGTTTGCTTGCGGCCTTTACTGATTACCGGTCCCAGCCTCCAAATTGTTTAAACAAACCAGTAATGCTGCCAACCTGATGGCTGGAATCCACCAGTTTGTATAACGTTAGCAACGCCATCTATTTTGAGAGCTGAAAGCTCAACACACCGCCAGAGAGGGTAGGCAGGGCCTTAATGTTCCCTGCTGTTTTTTCACTTGCTCAGATTGTATAGCAGAATTAACAGCTGTTTCCAGAGTTAACTTTGCATCTAATTGTAGTTTAAACGAGAGATTTTTTTTATATATAATACCAACTACGACTCTATCTCTAATGGCTACGTCATAAAAAGTGTCAAGAATGTTGCAACCTTGAGCAACAGTATGAAGATCTGTAACATAATCGCTTACTGACTCGCCCTCTTGTTGGAATCTAGTATGGAACCGTGCTCGTTCAAAATTATGTTTTTGGTGGGAATAAAATGGCTGTCAAACTTCTGAAGAACTGTATCAAACTTATTTTGATAGGCTGATGATAGCTTGAACGATAGAAAAATAATTTCAGCCTGAGGGCCCATCAAATAAATCAAAGAATTTACCCGATCTTCTTCTTCCTCCTTCATCATACCTGAAGCACGTATGAAACGCATAAAACGATCTTTCCATGATTTCCATTCCAATGTCGATTTGAAATCGAAAGGAGCTCGACCAGGTATTTGATACACAGGAGCCGAAATATCGGAACTGTTTTTTTTTTTTAATTTTTATCTATGTTGGAACTGCTCCCTTCACCTTAGTTATACCTAAATTCAGCGCAATATCCGACCACTGCCACCATGTGATATTACAGCGAGAATTGTAAAATATATTATTTATATATATATATATCAGATCAACTCGGTACAAGGCGAAGTCTATTCTGTTAATACATTTTGCAGACATAAAACATTAAAATACACAGCCACAGTTAACAAGCCCTTGGGGTTAACACCTCTGACGCCCAACTTGGTCCTGGATAGAGAGTGTAGTTCCTCAGATAACCGTAGGGCGCTATCATCACACAATGTTTCCAGAAGAACCAGGATTTTCGAGCCGCAGATTGAAATATTGAACCAATTTGTACGTTCAATTATATTAGTTATAAACACATTTATTAACTATTAACTTTTTATTAACGTGGTAGTATCTGGTTATAAAATCTTATGTTGTCACCTTGCGTATATACTATTTTACCAACAGAAAAACTTTTATGTTGTGTAAAAGTTCAGCCTGCTTCTTAGTATATGAACGGCTGACTGTTTATTTGTTATTGATTACGTAGCAAGGTAAGGTGTTTTTTGTAAGAAAATATTTTCTCAAAAGTAACTATAATTGTTATTGACCCAGCCAGGGTGTCAGGCTTATCTTGGGTGTAAAAAATTCTCTTAAGGTTCACACCTAAAAGATTTCCCTAAATTATGTATTTATGTAGCTAAAAATTTAAAACTACATGGTTGATTGAGTTTAAAGATACACGTCCAAGATGTCACGTGGTATTAAGGCTAACTAACTTAACGTATAGGCCTATTTGATTTTTAAAAATAGGCCCAAGTTACAAACCCTAGAATTTCACCAAGTATACCTATATGCAAAATAAAATATTTCTAAGTTTCTTGATTTTCGAACTATCTACCAGGGTCGGTTCAAGAGCCAGACGAACCGTGCGGCTGCACGCGGCGCCAGCTTAGGGAGGGCGCTAATCAGAGTATCAACCAAACTTAGCGTAACCTGGGCGTGTTAGGAAAATAATCTCCAAAGCTCACATTTTCTTGTCTAATTTAACCGATGTATGATATGAGAATGATCCCTAAACATCATAACTCACTTAACATTTGACCCAGGTGTGATAAGAAATTATCTCTAAACCAAATTCAATGTAGCTTGGGCGGGATTGTAAAATAAACGATAAACTGGGGTTAGTGTGAAATGAGAATGGGATTTTTTGTTTTTATGTTCCAGTGTCAAATTACTAGAAATATGTTTTCCAGCACCTATATACACAACAATATTCAGAAATTTTCACTTATAAACAAAAACAAAAATATTCCAAACCATAAAAAAAATATCTAAAATTCACCCAATTGACTGGTTAATGTTCCACCATATACCGTAGAATTGTGTGGAATGAGACATTATTAGAGTTTACAAAACTTTTGTAGAAAAGTTGAGGTTTTCCACTCTCCTTCCACACAATTGTGGGTGCACTTCCTTAAAATATAACCTTCCTAGTACCTAAACCATTAGAGTAATTAGTACACAAGCATATAACCCGAACGGGTAGTAAGACGCGGTGCTAAAATAATAAAAGTAGAGATGCATGGAACAAGAGAAAAAATGCGTAAAGTTTTTATAGCAAAATATTTTCTTGGACAAAATGAATCAAATATTGCTTTTATACACACACTTTCCTCACAAGATGACCTCAACAGTTGTTGAATAAATCTGTCAAGAGTGTCCTGGAATTTCATGAAAACTTTTTCTCTTCATTTAAAAAGGTTATGTTACTATACTCAAGATATATTCAAAACCAATATGTATATCACTATGTGAAAGAATTTAAACTCTCAGTTTTTATAGCTAAGCAATATTTGATTTATTTTGATCAAAAAATGTTTTGCTTTAATAACTGCAAAAACTCTGATTTTTTTGCGTTCCCTGCATTCCCACATTAAGACATCCTAGATTGTAGCCCACTTGTGATTTTACATATTTATTAATGCACACATTAAGCATCTACAAGCACTAACAGTTTTTTTTTAGTAATAAACGCACATAATAACATTATGTATGTGTGTGGAATGATTGTGTGCCATAATGATTCTCTTTTCTCTATCTCACTTCTTAATTAATTCTACTTTCCTCATTTATTTAGTTTCAATTATTTCATAAATGTACAATGACTTATGTAGTGAATAATTTTTTTGTACAAATATTATAAACTAGTGTCTAGCACATAAGTATTTGTATGTTCATTATTATTGAGTTAAGTGTAAGAAAAGGTGCTGGCCTTATCTTCGACCAAATAAATAGGTACATTATTATTACATTTTGTAAATGATTAACTATTGTTTTATCATCTTTATTAAAAAATGTTAAGCATCCTCCAAAGAAACAACCTGAAGCAGATTGTCACACCTCTCACCTGCACTGCGCAAAAGCAGATTGCCAAATATCTCAACTGCATAGGAAATCTTTTGGTGTATGATAATATTTTTTATGCAAAATATTAATGATGTTTTCACTAAAAAAACCACAACCCAGCTTAACATAACCTCTCCTGTGTGAATAAATAAAAAATTCCATACCTTTCATGAGTAAATAAATAAAAAATTTAACTGATGATCTATAAGACTTGTACTTAAAAATACAAATTAGGTGAGTTTTTAAGAATTTTTCTAAACCTTAGAATCTTTTCCTCACATTTGTTTGGTTATAGTCGGAAACTTCAGAATCTTTTTGTTTATATATTCTAACGTAATCTGGGTGCAATACAAAAATAATTCCCAAACCTCAAACGTCTATTCTTATGCAGCCTGGGCATGAAAATATCTAGGCCTACATCTTTATAAGATTGTGACATGTTATAGATTGCTTGTTACAAAATTAACCATTATTACATGCTTCATTTATAATAATGTATAGGACAAATTATTATCAAGTTATTACTACTACTAAAGGTAACCTACAACTTTAGTTGTGATGTTGTCTTGAAGACAGTTTGTTTTATATTTAAAGAACAGTAATGCAGCTAACACTTGTTGATAGGTTTTTAATTATGCACAATTGAAAATAAAACTTTTAAGTCCACCTTTTAAACATACAGTATTATATCAATGGTTGTAAAAATACATACTTAACAAGCACAAAAATAAAATTAAGATTGCGAGATTTCTACCACAAGAGCGATTGGCAACTCTTTGAAACTTGCAGTTAACCTATTATAATTAGAATACAGTCTTAGTGAATACTTTCCAAATATAACATCTAGTAGAACTGGCAATGATGTCAATTGAATGAAAGCTCAAGAGATTGACATGGAGTTAATCATGAAAGACTTGGCTGAAATAAAGGGCCACAAAGTGCAGTTTTGATGTATAATAATTTTGATAAATGAAGACTTATATTTTAAATTTTAAATAATAATAATAATACCTAGCACCGCATCTTGCTACCCGTTCAGGCTGTACACTTAAATACTAATTACGCTAATGGGTTAGGAATTGGGAAGGTTGAATATAGAGGAAGTGAACATGCATTTGTGTGGAGAGAGAGTGGAAAACCATTTAGGAAAAGCCACCCCCAGTTCACCTGAGCGAGATCCAAACATCAGTCTTCCCGTCCTCGGCAGTCTAGCTCAACACAAAACTGGTGCATTAGCTAACTACACCACTGAGGCGGGTATATAAATTCATAAATGTAGCATATAGGCCCATTATGTAATCAAAGTTAATACTGGGGTATGCGAGTATATAAGGTATTGTATAAATTCCTAGAAATATGTGAAATGTATTTTCATGCCCAAGTTATGTTAGGTATGGGGATTATTTTGATATCACATTCAGGTTACATTAGGTTAGAAGTTGTTTGGTTTGGGTATTATTTTCCTTTTATGCCCAGGTTATGCTAGCTTTGTAGAGGAGTTTTTTTGTTTGTTTGTTTTTTTGTTATGTTTGGGAATTATCTTTTTAACATGTCCAGGCTACGTTAGGTTTGGAGTTGCTAAGGTTGGGGATTGTTTTCATATCATTCACAGGTTTAGCTAGGTTTGAAATTTTTTGGTTTGGGAATAATTTTCTTATTATTCCACAGTTATATAAGGGGGTGCCAAAAATCAATCCCACCTCGGCGCAAAATATACCTTGGGCCACCCCTGCTATCAACACCGGAGGTCATAGGCCTCAAGGCATCAATTTCTCAATATCCTGTCAATTGCATTTAAAATTAACCATACAGACTCAAATAGTTGGTTTACAATGTCTGATGTTTACTAAAACCTAAATGTGTTTTCCCTTGTGCCTTAGTGAGAGTGGTAGTGATGACAAACAAAACAAAAGATTACTAACAGAATCAAATTTACTGCCATCTATTAATAAACATTTAAATAGTAGTCTGCTATGTGCTATTGCTTGCTGTAACACTGAACCACATGATTTTTCAAACTATATCAGTGTGTGGTTAGAGGCAAGGGATTGAAAATACTGGACAAGATAATAATAATAATAATAATAATAATAATAATAATAAGCTTTACAGTCCTTATCGTAAACAATACTGTGCTAAAAAAGAAAAGTTTTACTTAATCTAAGCAAGATCTTCAAAGCTAGAATGTAAACTGTGGTGGTGAAATGGGAGAGGGTGATGGGGGTATTGCTCGCCTGGAAATTTTTTGTCATCCTCCTGAAAACATTGTACCCCCCTCTAGATTTATTTCACTCTACTCCAGTGATATTCCCTAACATAAGGCGGGTATATTAGTGCACGGTTTTGTATGTATTTTTAAACATCTATAATATGTGTGATGTGTGGGGGAGACTACTGTTCCCTAAGCTAGTTATTTTGACCTACAGCTGCTGTTAACTGACACAGAATGACATTAAAAATGTGTTAACAAGAAATCTTGCAAGGTATTGCTTGCACAACAATAATAAATTTACCCACTATGGGGTAGCCGCATGGTCTGGGGTACTACTCTTGCAATAGACTATACTAACGATGACTGGAAGATCATGGTTTGATCCTGAATTGGTATACCGAGGGTTGTTTTTCTTAAATGTTTTCCCATTCTCTTTATGCAAATGGGGATACACTTCCTCTAAATTCAACCTTCATAATCCCTTAGCCATTAGGCTAATTAGTACATAAGCATATAACCCAAATGGGTAGTAGCTTAAGGCTCACTGCTAAAAGTAATAAATTTGCTTTTATTGCCAACTGTCCAGCATTGTGTTGAAGTATATTGATTTACAAACAAATTTTATTTCTGTGTTTTATTTATTTCTTTTTGATAAAATAAACATATAGACATATTTAAAAATATCTTCCTCCCAAGTGTTTTCACCCTCCACGTCTCGTGCCCTTAAAATGATGTAAGCTGGGCAAGACCCCTGGTACACACACAGATGCAATAAATAATTATTTGACTGTGTAAGGGAGACGGTCACACTGATTTACTCCCATTAAAAACAGACAATCCAGATAGCTTCTAGAGCTAAATGATTTTCAAAATTATGACAGGAAAGGGCAAATCAAAAGAGCTGTTAGGGGCATCTAGTTCTAAAGAATCGCTCTGGCAGGACCAATCAATAGTGCTTTTAAGGACATCATTCAGGATTTAAACATTTTCGAGGCTAGAGGGACTAATCCATTTACTTGTTTAGAGTAATTTATTTTTCAAAAAATTGTAGGGGGTATCCTGATTTAAAAGAAAAAGGATGTACAAAGACCACTTAAAATAACGGGACATGGCACTAGGCCTACAGTAACTTGTCCAAAAATCATTTGGCTTAGTAATTAACTTTGAAAGTCAGGTGACCTAAATTAGTTTGGCCTAAAAAAATAATCTCATCAAGAGTCAGCTTATATAAATTTAGCTGGCCACAGTCATTTAGCCTAAAATATAAAGTTGAAACCTTCGGATAACTTAATATAGATATCACAAGTAATTCAAGATAGTGCTACAATATTTATATAAACATTTGCATTCTGGATTCATTGGCATTTGCCCTTTCTACTCAATAAAGTGGAATAAAAAAGTAAATATAACTATACCCTGAATCAGAGCCTGTATTGCACTTTTAAAATGGAATGGCCTATAGCCTTACAAGATTGCAAGTGAAAGGGCTTATGTTCTAATCTCGGCCAGGCACATTGGTGGTGGAGATGAAAATATTCTAAGTGCTGAAGTGGTGGCTTGCTGCCTACTAAGTAGGTGAAGGATTTGAGTTAGACTGTGGGGGGTAGGGGAGAGGATACCTAGTCCCTATTACATATATCCATAAATTTATCAAATAGTTTGTTAGGGGGTGAATGGGGGCAGGGCCACATTTGTTAGCAAATACATAAGCCAACCTTAAAATTATTCTAATTATCTTTTTGATGATATATGGAAAATAAAATCCAAACAAATAAGGATAGGTAGAGAAGCGCATTTCCAAATCATTAAGTCCCATGAGAAGAGGATAATGGGTATTATTTTTTGTGTAGGGTTTGTCTATTGTATTGAAGCATTAACAAATTTGGTTATTAGCAGACACAATGTTAGTGGTGTATTCAACCTCTAAGTGCTCTAGTTGATATGTGAGTTTGGGAAGAGAACTGGAACTGCAATTATTGCTTTAATGAAACATATATAAATAACGAATTTTTTATTATTCTTTTTTCCCTCCCAAGGAAAATAATAATAAATATTTTTTTTATCTCACTGAATTTCATTCACTCTTAATGCACTCTTCATGCACTGGCTCTAAACTAGCTTTTTTTTCCGTCCCTTCTAGTTCCTTTTCAATTATTTCGCAAATATGTTAAACAAAAGTCCAATAACTTAAAAAATAAACAAACTTTTTAAGCCTACTATATCCTTTTTATTTGCGGGCTTTTTTCTTTGACAACTGAAATAAATTCTTCCCTTTTAACATCTTTACCCATTTGTATTGTTGAAAATGTATGTGAAAACTGAGATTGAGGCCTTTTAAGCTATTTAACCAACAGGGTGGAACTGTATTTGGCCATCTATATGAGTCAATTATCTTATAGGCCTACTTTAATGCTGCAGGGGGAATTTGGGTACTGAAGTTCCTTAACTGCTGGAGGCCATTGGGTTCAGGGCCGTTAACCACTGGAGGCTAGTGTGGTTGAGGAATCTTCTCCTGGAATTTTTGTTTAACATTGGGTGCATTAGAGGAGCCCTGTACAACACTAAGGAAATATCCAGCACCTTACTAAGTACTTTCCTTCCCATCATAAATTATGGTCCATTATGAGCAAAAAAAAACTGTAAAATTTAAAATTCAACTTCAAAACCTTAAAATAAGTGGCCCTTTGTACTTATGATGTTCCAACGTTGGTTGGGGAGAAAAATAAATCAGGGTCACTATTTGAAGAATTTTTAGGTATATATAAACAAACAGGTTATATAAGTATCATTGAACTATCGCTAACTGACGATTATTTGGAATACTATCAAAGTGCACCCACCCTCAAATTATGAGTAACTCTCTGCTGACAAAATGTTTAAAATATTTTATTAACACACTAATGATTTACTTTACATAACATTTTGAAATGTTAAAAGTTTTATTATTTTGCCATTTTTTAAATAAGGAACAAAGTAATTTTTTTTTAGTTGAGTCGGAGATTTTTAGTCTTCTCCACAAGCTTTACATATAAGGGCAAGCAACAAGTGCAGAAACTAGACAATTGGGAAAAACATTAGATAATAACAAAAAAATTAACTGCCGCCCAAAACAGGCTCAAGTAAGCCTACTGTAATAATTTTCTTGCCCTCGCCTATTTCTGAGTTGTGCAGACCTGTTCTAGAAGATATTTAGATGAATGAGTTTTGACTATAGTGTGGTCACTTCGTAGATCTCGATTGTTACACCGTTGGTCATTTTCCAAGTTGTGAACACTAATAATTATAAAATTAAATCTTCTTTGTTATTATTTTATTCCCTTCGTTTTATTTGAGAGAGCCTTTGTCTTCTATGACAACATGTTTCGATGTTATATGTTACACCATCTTCAGATCTTATTTATGATGATTATTTATTTTATATACATATTATCAGAAGGTTTGTGAAATTTTAAGTATTAATATGTAAGAAACTTTTTGTGGCTTTAAAACTATGCTAAATATGGAATTGTAGGCCATAATGTGATTTGACTCAAATGAGTTGAGTCATTTTCAAATCTAAAAGTCTGATGTACTGTTTTTTTGTTTAATTGAACTTAGAATGCCCACTTGTATAATTCTAAAGTAGCATGTTTTCACAAGTTGTAGTATGTTCACTTGGGAAACACTGATGAAGGATGTTGATTCAATAAATCACAAGAGTTTAAGTGTATAACCTTTATATATATGTTGATTTTAGTGAAGCATTGTTTGTCAAAGTGTAGAACTCTAATATTGTGTGTTGATTTCAGTGTGATTGGTGATATGTCAAAGGGTGTCACAGTCTTCAAGTCTCATGAGGCAAGAACAGCTTCAAGGGACCAACAAGCTCTTGGAGATCCAAACATCAACCTTGAAACTCAGGTGAGGTCATTTAGCTGGCCCTTGTTTCTTCTAACAGCCTGTTATGCTCTTAGTCTCAACTTGGACTATGGACCAAGTATCTAATTTATATTAGGAAATTAACTAATATTACATTCCACCAAACTAGAATGTGATAGAATAATACACTGGAAGATTGGCTGACCTTTGAGACTATGGCTCTAAATATATGTTATTAATGAAATAATAAGTAATCGTGCTTAAAATTATTCTTGATAAAGAAATGAAAATTAGGTTTATATCTGCAGAAAGCTTTATGTTAAACAAGTCACACCTTTAGTTGATAAATGTTCACTTAAACCTTTTTTTGTTTATTTTGTTGAGACGGACAGAACAAATAATTTGAAAACTTAACAAATTGATCTATTTATTTTAAATATCAGATTTAAATTTAATTTTCTGACAAATATTGAATTAGGCTTTTATTTTTCTAGTATGAACAGTTTTGTTCCTATTTGTACCAGATTATCACATTGGCCAGCACAATCCACATAAAGAGTGATGATTGGTTGAATACCCTTGTAAAAAATGAGCCCATGTTTGTGGTATGTGCCACAAGCCAGGAAGAAGATTATGATAGCCTGCTATACAAACCCTGGACTGGAAAAGAACTTATGTATTCTCAACTTACTATCAAGAATGATTCCTCTATCTCTCTTTATCATCCGTGGACTATTTACACGTTCCTGTACTCCCAGATAGATAAAGAGATGGTCATGCTCACTAATCACAACATTAGGTTATTATAAAAAATTATTTTTGTTTTATTTTCTTCCTGGAAATAGTTTTGTGTATAACTGATATTAATACTAGAGCTAAATACTAAAATCTAGGTTATTAATCTTTACAGTGACAATTTAAACAAGATCACAATGTTTACACTGTCCCTATTGACTTTTGCAGTGTCGAGCCAGAGAAGAGGGAGCCAGACTAGTCGGTAACATCTCATTTTGATACCAGTTCACTTCATTAATCCAGACCAGCTAATGGTATGTAGATTTAAACTGCAATACATTGATATTGTATTGTTAGGATTGTTTACTTTTCAAATACAACTAAATAATTTAATTCAAACAATGAGTACCCATCTCTAACCTAGTCTATCAGCAACCAATACTTAGTTTTGTCTCCAGGGTTGGTGATGACAAACATACTAAGAGCCCAAGGGAAGGACGAACCAGTGCAGTCCACGTCTTACCAACTGGTAATAAAACATATTCAGTGTGAAGAATACAGGATCACAACCGAATCTAGTCCCAAACAACGGCAGACTAGAAAAAGTTTTAATGAAGTCAACTCCAACACACAATCCACAGTCAGTTTCAAGAAAAAATTAACCCCTGGTGCCAAGAGACAATCTGCACCTGGTGCCATGAGACGATCTACAGTCAACTCCAAGAAACAAAATACCCCTGGCACGAAGAGAGAATCCACAGTCAACTCCAAGAAACAATCTACACCTGTCGCAAAGACACAATCCATTTTTGACTCCAAGACACACAAGCCAAAAAATAATGCTATTCACTCCAAAATAGGGCTTACTCCAGTCAGTTCCGAGACACAGTCTACAGCTATATCCAAGATGAGAATTGCTAAAGTTGACTCCAAAACAGAAGCTAGTTCATTTAGCTCCAAGACAAGACCTAGTGCAATTGAAGCCAATGTACAGTCTACTGATGACTCCATAAAGAAAGGTCCCCACACGTGCTCTATTTGCCAGCGCAATTTTGTCTCTATACACAATCTTCAAAATCACCTATTCCTCCACACTGGATCTTTCCAGTACCATTGTAGTACTTGTGGTCGTGGCTGTGCAAGCAGAGGCAGACTACACTCTCATGAAAAGATCCACATGACAAAGCGAGACTTTAAGTGTGACCAGTGTGACAAGACATTCCTCAACAAAACTGTGCTCAAGGAACACTCCAGGAAACATTCGCGAGAGCGACCATTCCACTGTCTGCTTTGTAATGAACGCTTCCTATATGCCTCCAATTTGCATGCTCATGTCATAACTCACACAGGTGAACGTACTCACAGCTGTGATTTCTGTAAGCGCATGTTCCTCACAGCCAGCTCTGCACAATTACACCGTCAGATTCACGAGCGAAAAAACTCCTACAAGTGCCCAGACTGTCCCAGGGTGTTCTTGTCCAAGGGTGGAATGAATTACCATAAAGAGGTGGCCCATACAGCTGAGCTTCAGGTCCAGTGTGATGTGTGCAGCAAGTGGTTTTACTCACAGCTAGCTTTCAAGGTGAGATTTAATATACTTCCTATAAAGTTGAAAGCTTAGAAGTGGGGCTCATCTTTGACTACTGACACACTAGAAACTTCTTTGCTAGGAGTTCTTGGGATCTAGTATGAACTTCTATGTCAAAGAGCAACTAAGGGGCTAGTCTGGAGTACTAGCCACCATTAAAAGTATCCACATTACTATTTTGTCAGACATAGTTCAGTGTTTGAATTCATCTTAGTCATAGACCTAGCTGCATATGGGTGGATAACATTAGAATGTACCTGAAAGAAATAGGGTGTAATAAAGTGAACTGGATAGAACCAGCTCAAGATAGAAATACGTGGCCTACTTTAGTGAGTGTGACGATCAATTTTCAAGTTCCTAATACCATGTACCCTATTCTGGAGTATCTAGTCCTACTATCATATGTTATTTCCTACCAAGAAAATGTCACTATTGAATAATATATATCGCAACAAGATCAATAGATTCATTAATTTCATCATCATTCATCATCATGAATCTAATAGGTCTTCTGTGATTTAAAAAGATTTAATGCTCATTGAGTTATGTTGGTGACGTGGTGGTCTAAGGGTAAGGTGTCAGACTTCTTTGCTGGGAGACTGGGGTTCAATCCTCGGTCACGGCACAGATTTATCTGATTGCCAAACCCTTTCTTTACCTCTAACAAGATGTGTATTAATCATAGATTGTGAATGTGTGGAATGCCATGCCTCCACCGTGGTTCGGATCCCACGTTAAACAGTAGGTCTTCAGTTTTATCTGGCAATCACCCCACCATTACACATTAGTGTAAGTGCGTACAGCCCGAACAGGTAGTAAGACATAGTGCTAATGATAATTAATTTGTTTTGTTAGTTGCCCTACATTTTTTATTTTCACATAAAGAGAATCACTGTTACAAGATGTAGATTATAACCTATACAAAATGCTCTGGGAGTGTTTTATAAGCACACATCACCAGATTCAATACACTTTAATCTATTGTAGCTCAATTTAAAAAGTCAATGCCAAAAAAATGTAATTATCAAGAACAGTTTTTTAAATCAATTAACTAATATCAAATTCTTCATTTTCATTTAGTTCATGATAACACTATCCCCCATCTAGTTTAAATCTTGATCCATTTTGACATTTCTTGTTTTGATGAGTCTTAAATACTGCAAGTTTTTGTAAACTGAAAATAATGCAGTATTTTGTTTGCTTTGTTTCTCAAATCAACAATAGATTTTATTCCATTGTCCCCTGATAGATATTTAATCAATCAAACAAGTAAATATAAACTGAGTATTTAGTAATATTTTCTCTCGATTTTCTCTTATGTTAAAACTTAACTTTGTAATTTTTCCCATGTGACGCTCACAGATAATCTGGAAGCGTGTGTAAAGAACAACCAAGGGATCACAAGAGAAAACATAGTTTTATTTTAATTAAGTCAAATATAAAGGTAATGAAGATACATCATATATTTTAAAAATGGCATAGAGAGCCAATTTGTAGTCTGGCAATAAACATCAATTCAAGATGATTAAACTTAATCATAAATATACATAATATTACATAAAATAGAGATTATAGACAAACTATATATATGAAATAGCGAAGCCATAAAATTTACTTTAAATATATATATATATTTAATAAATAATGTATTCTGTCAAAGCAGACACAAGGATAGTAAGATAAAGCGGTTAAATCTATATATAAGTTTCAACAATTGCCGTGGAATTCTATACTTGGGTAACAATGGATAATTTACTTTTATAATTCAATTTGAATTGTTTCGTAAACCGCCGTTAGAAACTATACAACCTAACATGATAACCTAATATGAATTAAATAAATATACAATAATTTACGCTATTAAAGCGCGCATACTTTATTTTAATAACCTCATTCTCACTTCTAGGTAGTATTTAGACTATTCTCCTTTGTTGTGTATCTTGTTTATGAATCAAATAAGACCTTTATTATGTTTTCACATGACTCTTTCACTAAATCTGCTGGCATTTCATCATCACCTGTACCTTTTTTTCTTGTTATATTTTGTATGGTATTTTCTACCTCACTTTTCAGCACGTTTGCTCCTTTTTATACAGTTCTTATATGTATCGTCGACCTCAGTGGTCTTGGGGTAAAGTGCTCGCCTCAGGACCCAACGTTCGTGGATTCAAACCCAGCCGGAGTTGGCATCCTTAGCACAATTCCCTTTACAGGGAAAGTAAAGGCGCCAGTCCCATATTGATTGTGGCATGTAAAATAACCCTGGAAGCTACATGAAAATTGGTAGGCCTTTTTCTCTCTTTCATATAAATTATCGTGTGCTGGTATAATCAGTCTATTCAGATATTGCTTGTTTAAGACCTCAAATAAATATTATATGAATCGCTTTTATACTGATAGTACTTCTTTCAGATAATTCCTTACCTTCATTTTCATATATATCATGTTGTATTTACTGGTTCTATGTAATTCCATTATTTCTTTGAATTTCTAGTTTAGTTACTCGTCTCTAGCCTTATCATTCTCTCTTATTAATTTGGTTGATTCAACATCTTATAAGGTGACCTGGCGGTCTAGGGGTTAAGGTGTCAGACTTCTATGCTGGCGGCCGGGGTTCAATCCTCGGTCTCGGCAAAGATTTATCTGATTACCAAACCCTTCCTTCACCTCTAACAAGACATCTTGTGAATGTGAGGAATGCCAGGCCTCCACCGTGGTTTGGATTCCACGTTAAACTGTAGGTACTCCATTTCATCTCACAATCACCCTACCATTACACATTAGTGTAAGTGCGTATAACCCGAACGGGTAGTAAGACGCGGTGCTAATAATAATAATAATAATAATAATAATAATATCTTATAACTTTCCCTCCTTGTTCACTGGCGATATTCTTCCACTATCTTTTTTCTACCATATTATCGAACTTTGTTTGTATGATCCATTGATCCATTGTTTCTTTGGTTTCCACTTAATCTTACCAACTTTTTCCTCCATTATTTCCAGTAGACACTTTTTGATGCTATAGCACTCCACCCCAGCAATTTTATTTTCACTATAACTTTTTTTTTTTCCATGCTCTCAATTTAATCAGTCTAGTATCTATGTTTGCAACCAGCATATTTTGGTCTGAGTGAATTTTCTCTTATGGCTTTCTTTTCACATTCTTCCCACTGTTCCTGAATCTTTTCTTGGCAAGTATTTAGTTTATCTAACACCTGACCCTATCTCCTAGGCTTTCCCATGTGTATAGTCATCTATTAAGTTTCTTGAAGCATGTATTTGTGACCACCAGTACATTCATAAGCTATAAATCAATAAGTATGTCAATCCTTATATTTCTCTTTACTATTCGATATTGGCATATTTTATTGCTCAACTTATTTTCCCCAAAAATGCTGTTTCAATCACCCATTATTAATGGTGTACTCATTTTCTCTTCATTCTTGTCCAACAAATTATTTTACTCAAAATTTATTCAACATTTTAGAAAACATTCTAAATAAATCTTTAGTAAGGAGTGAATAAATATAAGCGAAGACTTAGATATTGTCATTTAATGAATTCAGAAAAATATTATTTCAAATTTAAGATTTTATAAAAATGAATACCAATGAAAAATTCTATGCAACTGAAAGACCCTGGACAATATAATCTTGAAATATCAAATATAAAAAAAAAATCATGATATTTAAAATATTTCATTGACTCAATAATTAGTGGGGTGACCTGGCGGTCTAGCGGTAAGGTGTCAGACTTCTGTGCTAGCGGCCGGGGTTCAATCCCAGGTCCCGGCACAGATTTATCTGATTACCAAACCCCTCCTTCACCTTTGACAAGACATCTTGTGAATGTGTGGAATGACAGGCCTCCACCGTGGTACGGATCTCACGTTAAACTGTAGGTCCTCCATTTCATCTCACAATCACCCTACCATTACACATTAGCGTAAGTGTGTATAACCCGAACGGGTAGTAAGACGCGGGGCTAATAACAATAATAATAATTAGTGCATTTAAAAGAGTTAAGTAGTCAAAGTATTATTAATAACATATCAAAATTACAATACAATGAGATGTTAACCTTTTATTAACTTCTTGTTTTAAATAAGTTTTATATTTTTCATCTTTGTATCAAACAATACTTGTATTGTGATTTTAATATGTTATTAATGATATTTTGACCAATTGACTCTTTTAAATCCACTAATTATTGAGTCGTTGAAAGATTATAAATAACTTGTCCAGGGTCTTTCACTTGTATAGAATTTTTCATTAGTACTTAGATTTATAAAATCTTAAATTTGAAATAATATTTTTCAGAATTCTCTAAATAACAATAACTATGTCTTTACTTATACAAAATCGATTTGTGTAAACCTCTTTGTCATTTCTTGATTTTGGCATATATATACATGGACAATCAGAATATTCTCTGGATTTTCACTTACCTTAATGTGCATTAATTTGTCATTACATGTTCACACTTTAATACCACTTTGTTTGATTTATTTTCACATCACTATCAGTTGTTTCTCCTCCAAAATTCTATAAAGGCAAGATAAATCTAATATTAAAGAATTCTAATCCATGATGCTGTTTCGTGGATTCCTGTGATCCACGAAACAGTGTGTTTTCAGGTTGTGGATAGATATGAAGGGTAGCTGCGAATATATTGAATAAGCAGTCGCGGACAACTGATAGGGTTGGTCCATCAGATTGGGGGTTGGGCATGGTAGTAATTAGCTCTCACTGTAAAAAAAAAATCTATCAAGAAACAAAAAAGTTTGCCATATCTGTTCCTGGAATAAAATATTTGTATTGCTTAAAAAGTGATTACTCGCTTCAGTAGCCAAATGGTCGAAGGCAGAGGTCCCCAACCTTTTTTGTACCTTAGATCTCATTAAAAATTATTGGTAGTGCAGCGGGCACAAATCACTTTTATAAGGCCCCGCCAGGTTCAGAGGTCAGCGTCAACGCTATACACACGACCGGTCAACTGCCATGTTAAGTTCCAACAGCGATTGTGACATTAAATGTGGTTGTGGGTAATACTCAAGGCCGTAGCCAAGGGGCTTCAGTCTCCTCTAACTTGACAAAAAAAAATTGCTTTATTTGTGGTTTTAACAAGACCAAAATAAAGACACAAGGAAATATTTAGCTACTCACCACCATTTTTATGCTTGGGTACATTTTTAAAATATATATTTATTCTGTGTTTATTCAGGCAACAAAGCTGGGTAGACCCATGTCAAGATATTTACAAAGGAAATAGGAAGTATTAGCATGGTATTAGTGAGTGTGGATAGAATGATGGAAGGGGATAGGTCTTTGAGATTAGGAAAAAGCAAAACTATTAGAATTGTAGTTCCGAGTAAAAGTACACTTTGTAAATTAGAGGGGGGCTTTTAATCACCAACTTCTTGAAAACAGCATACCTGGAGATAAGCACAAATTTGATTTTTGTCGGAAAAGTGACATATTGAAACTATTAGTCAAAAACTTTTCAGTTATGGTCAAAAATTGGCGGGCAGACGCCTAACCCCTGGTCTAAGCTGTCACACTCATGTTAGACTGGCCTATTGATGACAGGAAGATCGGAGTTGGACTTTCGATCAGGTCTACTAAGGCTAGCTTTTGCTAAATGGTTTCCCACTTTCCTTCTATGCAACTACCGGTAGATTACCTCTAGAAATTTTCCTTCTTCATCCCTACTCCATTAGAGTAATTATCATATATGCATAAAACTTGAACAGGTAGAATGACCCAGTGATTAAAAAATGTGATTCTTAGACCGAATTATTGAAATATTTCAATTTTGATCAATTTTAAAGCATACTAATTTTAAAATAGATTTTGAGAAAAACAAAATCTGAAACCATTAACTTTTTTGTATACATAAACATCAAATTTAATTAATGCTACATTTATTTTGTGATGATGGAAGGAACTATTTTTTAGATGAGCACACATTATATACAGATAAAATGAAACACCCCAAAGCTAATTTTAATTAGATGGCTAGTTTTGAGTTTCATTTAAAGATGGCTAATATTTTACGATAAAGACAATTATACTACGTATAGGGGTTGGTTGTTATTTAAAACACACCTTCACTGACATAAGAATGTTTTTATTAAAATAGATGGTGCCTTTGAGAATTGTTTGTTTAATGTTTGTCTAATTAAAACTTTTTACTCACTTTTAAAATGTTGTCAAATAAATTCCTCCCTCTATCTTATTCTTTTAAATGTATTTCCTTAAATCAAGTAAAATTTGCTAAGTTTAAAAAAACGCCAGGCTTACTCCTCAACACAACAACCTAAAATTTAAATTTTAGAAATTGAAAATTAAACATGCTAAAATTAAATTAAGGAAAAAAACACATAATTATTGAGTAAAATAAAAAAAGCAACTAAAGCAGCTTGCTTAGTCTGTTGCTTAACCAACCAGTGCTTACACCAAATTGCTCATTATCATGCTGTATTTTACAGATGCATCGAAAGGTCCAGTGTGGAGAACGAACAGTGCCATGTCCTATTTGTGGGAAGCTGTTCACAACTCATCGATTGCTGCAGAGACACCAAGTGATTCATGATCTTGTCCGACCTTACACCTGTGATGTGTGTGGCCATGGGTTTAATCAAATTAATGGTCTCAAACTCCACCTATCGGTCCACAGGCCCCTCACGGATCGCCCTAATACCTGCGATATTTGTGGACAAAGCTTTCGCCGCAAAGATGTTCTGTACAACCACCGACGCTTGCATAATAAAAACTTTCGTTATCACTGCGACACCTGTGGAAAAAAGTTTCATCTCAAGTACTACCTCCTTCAACATACACGAATTCATACAGGTGTTAAAGATCACCACTGTGATTCATGTAACAAGGTCTTCTCCTTAAGGAGCAACCTCAAAAAACATCAGGTAGGGGTTCATGGTAGCCAGGAGCCTGTCCATTGTGTGTTATGTGATAAGGTTTTCAAAAACAAGACCAGCTTACATCGTCACATCAGCAAACATGTCAAGATTGAGAAAAATATATGTGAGGTACAAGACCAGGTATAGTACAAGCTAAGGGTTGGCTTAGCTGTTAATGAACTTAACTTTCATGGATGATGGATATTACTACTAGGAGGAGGAATAAACTCCTAAGTGGAATGATAAACTGGTTATAAATAAAAATAAGGAAGGCAAAGATCATAAAAGTCATAAATTTATATATGATTGCTTTGCATAGAAATTTCTAAAGCCCAATAAATGTCTAAGTATAAAGATTTATAACAGCAGACGATAAAGTTTATTGTGGTATCTTGACAGGGGAAAGGATTTTCACTATGTGTAAACAAAGTTACTCCTTTTCTTAAAGTAGTTTTTCTAAAAACAAAATAAATCTTAATAAATAAGAGTCGATATACTGGTATTTGCGTGTTAATTGATGGTTATAAACTTGTTTTGTAATAGATGTGATTTTTATAGTATATTAATACTTTTTGGGTTATTTTAATGCCAAGCATATAATCATTTATAAACCACAAAACACTAATTATGTTTAACATGTCATATAGATAGTTTATTAAATTAATGTCTTTAAATGTTTTATTAGTTTTTTTGTTTGGCAATGTGTTTTTTTTACTGCTGTCTGTATGAGGAAGTGTAAAGGAAAGAGGAAATCTTATACAACTTGATATAATAAAATATTACAGTGATTAAATATGTTTTATGCAACATGATTCTGTTTATTTTCTTTAAATTTAATTTTTGTGTTTGCCTTTAGTAGTATTTTGTTAATGACCAAAACTATTCCAAACACTTCTGTATAATAATTTTCCCTAAACACCTGCAGCTGTCTCGCCCCTCCCACTAACTTTCTCTCACCTCACCTGTTCTGTTCTAACAATGTAGTCATTATTCTGCCTTTGTTTACATAAGTTCAACTACATAGCTTTAAAATTATATTTTATGGTTTGTTGATTTGAAATTTAGAACTAACATTTTACTTTTATTAACCTTAAAAAAAATTGTTGAACTGGCTTCAACCTCGGGTAAGAAAAGAAAAGTAGGTGATTAATATATAACTTATCATTTCAATAAGGACAATTTTGTAAAGCTAAAGTGGCTGAGCTTAAACCAATACTATCAGGCCATCATTCATTATTTAAAAATTTGTCACATTTAGAACCAGTTGTTAAGGCCAGCGATACAGTTGCTGAAATTATTTCCAAAATTTCCAAGCCCATTTCTGAGGTAGAACGGGTTAAATTGTGTAAGGAACGAGTATTTGGTATAATATGTGCAGGAAAAAAAATTTACAAATTTGTAATTTAGGTCCACCCGGCACACGATCACTAGACGTTTAGATGAGTTGGCCTCTAGTGTAAAGGAGGACAAGCTTAAACGGAAAGATTCTGACTATGATTATTATTCATTAGCATTTGATGAAAGTACAAATACTACAGATATATGGCTCATCCAAATTAAAAAAGGTTTGACATGTGTTTCAATATAACGGAAGAAATGGCTGCCATATTCCCGCTTAAAGGCATGACATAAGCCAGTGATCTCTATGAAGGAGTGACCACAATACTAGCAAGATTTGGCTTGCACTTTTAAAAATAATCAGTCAACACAACTGATGGTGCACCTGCAATGGTAGGAAGCCAAGAGGGCCTGGTCAAGTTAACTGAAATTAAACCATTCCAAGTTGGAAACACCACTTTAATGCAATATCAATGCTTTATACATCAAGAAAGCTTTTGCACCAAGTCATTGAATCTTGAATCTGTTATAAATGTTGTAATCGTTCATCACAGGTGTTACAGCAACTTTTGCATGATATGGACACTGAATTTGAATATGTTTACTATTCAGAAATATGATGGCTGAGTCGGGTTAACATGTTGAGTTATGTCTTTGATTAAAAGGATGCAATTTAAATGTTTATTCAACTAAAAGAGGGACCAAGGGTCGAATTCGAGGACATTGATTGGATGTGCCAATTTGCTTTTATGGTTGATATTATAAACCACTTAAATGAACTGATCATCCACTTGCAAGGCAAAGATCAGTTGATTAATTCATTGTTTGATCTAATTAAATCTTTTTGAGTAAAGTTGTATTTGTGGGAGTCACAGTTAATGGGCTCAGAATTTAATCCATTTTCCCAAGTAGTTAACATTTAGTGATTACTTTGAAAAAAATGCCAATATAATTTCAAAATTGAGAAATTACAAGAAGAATAGTTAAAGCTTCAGCTATTTTTAATCACTTTTTACTTTCTCACCTCCTTACAGGTAGAGAAAGTATTGTGACCGTCAAAAAAATTGAACTTGCGATTTTGATGAATTTCGACGTTTCATAACCCTCCAAATCCGAAAAAGTGGTTTTTGATTTCCGTCTGTCTGTACCTGGGAGTAGAGCCTAAACTATTTCACCAATCGGGCTAAAACTTGGTATGTAGGGTTTTCATATGGTTTCCCCGAGTGGGTTTTGGAATTGAATATTTAACCCTAAAATTAAGGGTAGTTTTTAATGAAGGGTGAAAAGAAAAAAAAATTGATTTTTATTAAATTTCATTTCTAAACATTCATCAATATTAAAAACAAAATGTCTACTTTCAGTTTTTCATCAAAATGACTTTAAGGGATCTGGTCTGATGCATAAATTCTATTTTTTATTATCATATCTCCATAACTATTTGAGATATGAAATTACTTATCATTGCAAATATGTAGGATTATTTGTATTAAAAATCTTTTAATTGAAACATATTTTTAGAAAACCGATAGTTTTCAAGCTATACGTAAATATATATATATATACACATATATTTTAACTTTTCGAACACTAAAGGTAAATTACTGCAACTAAAAAAAATATAACCTGAGATGATGGATGTCAACATTTCATGACCCCCCGAACCCCAAAAAGTGGTTTTTGTAATGCTGTTTGTTTGTGTGCCTGTTTAACCCTAAAATTAAGAGTGGTTTAAGGGCAAAAAAGAAAAACTTGTCTTTTTCAAAATCAGCTCTAACGATTTTGATTAAAGTTTGTATCTAGGCGTTGATTAAATTATAAATAAAATTGCTATTTTCATTTTCCCATAAAAATGGCTCTTAGGGTACTTTACAAAAGCAGAAATTTCCAAACCTCCGCTACTATTTATGATACTAAATAACTTATCATTGCACAATTATAGTACTATTAAAGCTAAAAAACTTTTATTTGGAAAATATTTTTACAAAACCAATAGTTTCTGAGATATTGGCAAATATATTGATACAATTTTGTGAGCTATTGTTGTGAAGAGATAACACTCAAATTTTAATGCAATAAATCTCTAACGCCATAGAGTAAGCAAATTTTAGTAAGTCTCTACAGTTGTTCTTCTTTTAACCTCTTTGGGCAAATGTTTGCACAGCAATGATCTATCTCCACCATTTTAGACATATTGGTCAATATTTACCTATTTTATTGGTCTAAATTTATAAAGGAGGAATTTAATAGCAATGCATTAACCATAAGATGTGCAACGCCTATTAAAATGTTGAAAATTGTAATCAGAAGTCAAAAAATTTTAATACAAAGTGTTGACCCTTGTGTACCTAATATCAATCTTTTTTATTGATCCAAATATACAAATGAGGACTTTAATTATTTTAAAATAAAATTATAACATTTAAAACCAGGAGTCAAAAAATGTTTTACCTAAGTCTAGTGCAATTTTTGCTCGGCTTTGCTAGTGTGTATATATATATATATATATATATATTTCATTTCACACATATTACTAGTTTTAAGTAAATATCCCATTTCTAAACAATGAAGTGAGAATGTCCGTGTGGACCTCCGTACCATTTATTCCATCTAACATCGACAAAGTGCCTGAACAGCTAAACATAGAGTATATTGATTTCCAGTATGATTCATTCATTGAAATAAAAATTCAACCAATCCATTGTGAAATTTTACAAGGAATATGTGCCTAAAGAAAGGTATCCTGAAATATATCATGCTGTAGCATGTCAATCATTTAAAGTTGACACCTACACAATTATGCTACATAAAAATACGAAATTATTATAATTATATTGGCAAAATCCAAAGAAGAAAATTAGATTTGAGATATTTACTAATAATATCCTTCAAAACTTACTCACCGTGACTGGATGGACTCGGATATAATCAATGTGCTTCCAATAGTAAATACTACAAATGATTTTAATAATACAAATCTGCATAAAAATACTAAACTTATAATAGTGGAATCCAAAGAAGATAATTAAAGCTGATACATTCAGGAATAATATGCTTCAAGACTTACTCACCATGACTGGATGGGATCGGATACTGTCAACATGCCTTCTAGCAAAATAGTCAATAAGTATGGCAACAGGGTGCTTCCAAACACATCCACTCATTACATCACCTGACATGAAAAATAACTCAACTTAAGTTAGGCTCGCTCCCATGACCCTAGAGTGCCACTGTTGTGGTAGTGTGTCTTACAAACCTCCCCTTTACCTCACCCCTCAAGCTCCAGTCCTCCCTATCTCCACCTGTGTTTTTACGATTTTTCTATTTCTTTCTTTTTGTTTCGTTCTAGTCAGAGAAAGGGTATAAATTAAGTGAGTCTCAGATTCGCTTCAGGGCATTTTATCACATCGTAACATTGAAGAAGGAACCTCTGATACCTTACTCTACGAAGGAACCGGTGGTAATGGAGTATTGGGCGTGGTTCTTACCACTGTGCCACCGAGGAAAATCCTCTCCAATTTCCTAAGTATAGAGGCGACGTTAATAAGTCCATCTGTCTTATTGGTCTAGTTTAATGACTAGAAAATGTTTATTAAGTCCTTCTGACTTTTTGTTTATCAGCATTGTGTCGTTCAGACTTAGTACAATTGAGGCGACTATTATGTTTATTTCGATTTCTTGTTTCAGTCAAAGTGACCAGATTTTGATTTTGTGTTTTTCCGACTCTGTTGGTGTAGTCACAGTAACTCTAGTGTTGCTCAAGTCTTTCAGACTTGTTATATTGGTCCAAGAGACCATGTTTTTCCCATATCCATATGATATAGCTTCAATATAGGAGCCTTGAGCTCCAGATGTAATGAGGGCTTAGTCCAAATCGTTGCTATTTTCCACGAGCACTATATTTCCCTTTTGAGTCTTTAAGACTACACACTTGTTTTTATGGCTACAACTAGGTTGTTTATCCTTTTTTTAGGACCCAGTTGGGTCAATGTATTCAATGTGTTCTAGCATTCTTGTTGCCACACTTCACGTGTGGTATTAGCTTGAGTGGGTAAAGCGCGGAACTCCGCTTGTTTCTATATGGGGTCCACGTGGATAATACCTCTTTCTCTTTGACCGTTTTTGGCATCTATTAGCTGAGTAATAGTCTTGTATGAATTATATTAGTATTGTACCCCAGGGAGTGGGTCATTAAATACATGTACTATTGAATGCTCTGGCAGTACCAATAGGGAAAGGACAGGCCATGGTACTATTTTGTGTAGACACCTGTATGTTAGCCATATACCAATGTAATCAACTAACCTATCTATTGCTATTCATTATACAATGTTTCTTGAGGATTTTTCTTAAATCCTAATCAAGCAAGCTAGCTTAAATTATAAATGTGTTAATATTACTATATGTATATGATTTCCAGTAAACTTTTTTTTATAATTACCTCACTGGTTTTCTCTTAGAATCACCTGACTGTAGTTTGGCGTCAGTCAAGCTGTTTTGTTATTGAACATTGCTCTTCAACAACATCTTGCCGCATATAAATATTGTTTTCCCGTGTCTCAACAAGCCAGTATTAATTTGGAACGTCTAACTTATATTCTTGTATATCTATTGTAATCAAATATATCTTTTATTTTTATGTTATAATACATCTATTATTGTTATTCTAATTATTTTAGTTTGTTTCAAACGTGTCAACCATGCTCTAACACTTCTTAATGAGTGGAGTAGGACCACGTTTGCTATTTTAAATGTTACCTGCCATAAATATAGCAAAAAGATTCGGAATGATTATCACGATTTCTATGAATTGTGCCACTTGTTATTCCATGATAAAGTCATCAAAGTCACTAGTCACACACCCATACACACATAAATTGCAATGCTCTTCCGTAAAATAGGCCTGAAATCTTGTAGAGTCTAGAGGTTGTCTCAGCGGGTGATCTACTTAGCTTAATATAAATAAAAAGTAGAGCTCACCTGCCTGGCCTGTGGACTAAAGCGTAAAACCTTTTTTTAAAGTATTTATAAACAAATTTCTCAGGGATGTGAGGGGATTATGGGACCCACTTCTGACCCTCTTCGACTACTATTGTGTAGCTGGTGGTGACAGGTTATACTACAAGGCTTTTGAATATGCATGGCAAATATATCACCTGACATGAAAAATAACTCAACTTAAGTTAGGCTCGCTCCCATGACCCTAGAGTGCCACTGTTGTGGTAGTGTGTCTTTGAACCTCCCCTTTACCTCACCCCTCAAGCTCCAGTCCTCCCTATCACCTACCTGTGTTTTTACACTTTTTTCTATTTCTTTCTTTTTGTTTCGTTCTAGTCAGAGAAAGGGTATAAATTAAGTGAGTCTCGGATTCACTTAAGGGCATTTTATCACATCGTATCATCAAAGAAGGAACCTCCAATACCTTACTCTACGAAGGAATCGGTGGCCATGGAGTATCGGGCGTGGTTCTCACCGCTGTGCCACCGAGTAAAATCCTCTCCGATTTCCTAAGTATAGAGGCGACGTTAATAAATCCATCTGTCTTATTGGTCTAGTTTAAAGACTAGACAATGTTTATTTAAACCTTCTGACTTTTTGTTTATCAGCATTGTGTCCATTAGACTTAGTACAATTGAGGAAACTATTATGTTTATTTCGATTTCTTTTTACAGTCAAAGTGACTAGATTTTTATTTTGTGTTCCGACTGTTGGTGTAGTCACAGTAACTCGAATGTTGCTTAAGTCCTTCAGACTTGTTATATTACCATTTTCTTGAGGTCACTATTTGGCAGCACATATATATATATATATGTGAACAAGTATTTTCAAGGATAAAACATGTGGAGTGAAGTACCAGAACATGCAATACATACAGTAATCTTGAGAGCTCCCTTCGTGTTGCAACCTCGTCAATTTTGCCTGACATTAAGTAACTCCTTTGAAAATAGCAGTGCCAAGTTTTACACTGAACTTTTTTTTTTGTATGTTTCTTAAAGATTTATTCCTTGTATACTGTTGTCTAATGTATGTAGGCCTTTGCATGTATGTATTCGCTTAAACAAATTAATCATTTAATTTTTTTATTATATTTGGGAATTAAATTTTATATATTCATGTATGGCCCCTGCAAACTCCCCAAGAAAGGCAGCCTTCAGTCAGGGAAAGGTTGGATATGCCTGTACTAAATCTTTGATGAATGCTCTATCCACCTTGAGTTCAAAATAGCCTTGTAGAGTAGCAAATTTTAGGTATATTAATCCCTTTAAATTCAATTTTTGAAATAAATTTGGTAATTAAAGAGGTGTATTTTAATACAATGTTTGTGTGATATTCTCAAATGTACAGATATTTTTGTGTTTAAATAGTAATGTAGTCTGCAACTGAGATTTTCAAGATTTGTTTGATTACATATAGCTTATTTGAATAGAAAAATGTTATTGTTTCTGTGAGCACATTACGTTAATGTTCCCCTCAAGGTTTATTCCAACCACAAGATAATTTAGTTTGTAAGGATGCTGAGTCCTCATTACAAAAAACAGGCTATTTATCTTTTAATAGAGTAATTAGCTATGTAATTTAAGGCTAAAAGTATTTGCTAATACTATCTTTTCATGTGCCATGTGCAAGGTTTTATTTTTGGGCCGCTTAGTTATACTTTTTGGGAAATAATAATAAAACAAATATAATATAACAATTTATCAATACATATTTTTTTTACATAAGAAATATGCTATATATATATTAAGCATTGCGTCCTACTACCTGTTCGGATTATACGCCTATCCAAGATAATTCACATGTAATCATAAATGAAAGTAATTATTTTAGTTAGCATATAATTCAATCAAGTTTTATTTTAGTAACATGTTTTATTTATACGCTAAATGGGTAGTATGATGTGCTAAAAAAAAAGTTTTAGTTGCTTCTTTTCTTGCATTCATTTCAGAAAATTCATTGATTTAGGCTGACCATAATTCCTTGAGACAAAAACGGGACTGGTGTGCAGGAAAAGCCAAGTTGAAAAAAAAATATTTTGTCATGAAAAAAAAAAAAAATATATTAAAAATTGGTTTCTAAAACATAACATGGTGAACTTAGTCATTCTTCACAAAACTCACACCAAAACTTTTAGGTGGCTGTAGATGGGCACTAAATTTAATCCTTATGCTATGAGTATTTTTTGAATGAACTAACTTTGCAGACCAAATGTCGGTCTTTCAATACGTCATAAAACTTATTCCACATACTCCATGTTACAATTTTATCTTGCAATTAGCATTGCTCTCATTGACTCGACACTAAATCTACTTAACTTCTTAGACCGCATTCTATTCATAATAGAAGATATTCTTTCCACAGATGCTGTACTTCCTGGCAAACAAATAATAAACTCTACTAGATTACAAAAACCCTTAAAGTAGAAACATTTTTCACTCATTTCAGAAAATATTTTCAGCAATTTATCAGATACAGAAATATTTGATTTATACCATACATCCAACCTCCTCAAACTATAGCTTTGTGATTGACACCAACATTTAAGCATATTTATTTTTTACAAAATACAGGACAAAAACAGCATTTTTACTAAAAAGGTGGGACGGCTGGGACATGGCAAAAAAGAAACTGTTCCATTAAAAACGGGATGTATGGTTACCCTATTGATTATATAGTTATTAATATCTTTAAAAATACTATATTCAATCAAAGTTATAGAAAACTTTGAGAATCATTCTTATTAAATAGCTCGTAATTAATTTCAACTTGCTATAAATTCTTTCATGTGGAGCAGTAGAAATGGGAAGAGTGATAAATATTCAAAGAACAGCATTTATATTTGAATATGAATCAATCCAAAGTCATTAAGAGGCTGTAAAATATCAAAGGGAGTTGCAGTTTTAATCTTTTGTCTTAGTATCTAGACTTCAAACTTAGAGCTTTGAACTTCACATGTGAAATCATACATATTTAAATCTTTGTTACACTTAATAGTGAGATCTGCAGCCGATTTTGTAAATCAACAATGCTTATCAATTATCAATCTGTGTCGATCAGTCATGTGAGTTACTCATTCAAATGTTGGTGAGCAGAGTGTGTCGAGGGCACCCATGGAATAAGGGATGCAATGACCAATTGCTAAACCACTAAATAATGCAATGGGCTGCCTGGCCCCACTCCAATCTCTTGTTTCACCAACATTTGAACCACATAGTAGAGCATATTGGGGAACCTTAAGATTTGAAAAAATAATTATATTTGACTTTTTTTTTGTTCAATTTCAGGGCCTTCCCCATCCTGGTCACTTGGCCTGTACACCTGCCTAGTTATTGCACTGAATATTACGCTATGTATTTAAAAAAACAACTACCCACTTGGGTGGCCAGATGGTCAAAGACGTCACTCTCGCAATAAAAGACTGCTGATAATGGGGAAATCAAAGTTTGATCCCGGTCGGGTGTACTAAGGGTGGTTTTTCCTAAATGGTTTCCCACTCTGCCTCCACACAAATGTGGGTAATCTTCCTCTAAATTCAACCTTCCTCATCCCTAACCCATTAGCATAGTTAGTACATAGGCAAATAGCTCGAACAGGTAGTAAATCGCATTGCTAAGGAAAAAGCAACTAGTGTGTAACATAAGCTAATATTGTATATTTGAGCGCTCTACGAGTATTTGGATTTCAAGCTTTGAGCCGAGCTCATAATTTAAATTTGGGATCAAGATAAAAAATTGTGTAGGCTCGTCATTTTCAAGCTTCTACTTGATGTGCATATAAATCAATTTTTTAAAACACATTGGTTAGAATAGGCTATTTAATTCGGATGATATAAGCAGTATTGCTTATAAAACATTGCCAACTTAACAAATAGTTATTATTATTATTATTATTAGCACCGCGTCTTACTACCCGTTCGGGTTATACGCACTTACGCTAATGTGTAATGGATTCCCCACATTCACAAGATGTCTTGTCAGAGGTGAAGGAAGGGTTTGGTAATCAGATAAATCTGTGCCGGGACTGGGGATTGTTTGTTAATATTCAATTTATAGTTTTTTTTAATAAAATATGTTCAAAAAAAATTATAACTGATCTTGAATAAAAGTGTAATGTTATTAAGAAAGTGCTTCCTGGGTCCTGGTTAAATTTAATTGCTACAGTTTTCAATAAAATATAAGGTAAGTTATTGATTTAAATAAAATAAATAAAATATTAATCATAGATATTGAATTGTGAACATAGAATACAGTTTTACAGAGTTTAACTAGATAAAAGTCTGCCCAAATAACTTTGTAAGTACTTGAATTGACTTAATTTTCATGCCTTATTTATCTGCTTTGTGAATATTGAAAACGTACACATTTAAAAAATACACTTGATTGTTGTGGTTTGAAAAAAGGTTTATTATATTGTTTAGATTTCTTCTAAACATTATTTTGATAAATTATACCCTACTTGTATATTTGATTACTGGTTTGTTGTAAGCACATCGAATGTCTGAGAACAAATAACTTATCTAGTATGTAATCAAACCCTGATTTTAAGGTTGATTAAGCTACCTCCTTAAATATAAGCATTGAAAAGGTTGTGAAATTAATAGGTCCAATGTCATTGAGCTTGCGAACACTGATAGTTTTCAATGAACTTAGTTTAAGATGAAATGGATTTCATCCTCCGGCAAAAAGTAGCGTAATTGTAAATATCAATATAAACAATCAAACACCAGTTCACTCGGCTGGGATTCTTGCACATTTAAATCAATCCTAAGCTCTCAAATCTAAATTAAATGTGAAACCCCTCCTCCAAAAATTACTATAAAGTTAAATTTTTGCTAAAAATATAAATTTTTAATATCTGAATAACACATAGTTTTGAGAAGAAATTCTCTGTGATCGTATAATTTAGAACTGCCACTTACAATATATTTAAAACGAGTGGCTTATGTAGTAAAAGGGTGAAGGAGGGAATGGTTCCTACATGAACTGTTGAGGCTTTATGGCTTTACTTTGAGAGCTCTAGTACAAACACCTTTTCAACCAAACTAAAAAATATAAATGTTTGAAATTTGTGGGGAGGGAAGAGACCATGAAGTTGACTGCTTCCCCCTCCCCCATGGGAATATATCATATGTAAGCCTACCGAAGCAGAACATGCTATACCTTCTTGCAAAACTAAACATTGCAACTAGCTTCAGTAGCCAGATGGTTTAATGCATCACACTCGTGTTAAGACTAGCCTCTGATGATGGGGAGATCAAGTTTATAATCTCGGTCGGGTCTATTGAGAGTATTTTTATCCAAATGGCTTACCACACTCCTTCCACACAAATGCGGGTATATTACATATAAAATGCTTCCTTCCTCATCTCTACTCAATTAGAATAACTATTATAAATGCGTATAACCTGAACTGATAGTAATACATTGTGATAAAAAAAACTGCAATCATAAACACACAGACTTTTAAGAGTGAGGGACATTCTTCACAGGCATTAAATTTATCGATAATAGATCAAGTTTTATAAATATTCTTCTGGATGTTATTTATTATGACCATATTGTCAGACACCTTAGCTCAGTCAGTAATTAATATGCCTTATAATCTAAGGGCCCCATGTTCGATTCCTGGCATAGCCGAAAAATTTATTATAGATGATAGGTGGGTTTCCCCTTTAACAGTGATGAATTAATGGCTGAGGGTTGGGTGTGGTGTATGTTCTAGATTTAGGTTATTATACAAGTAGTTTCCTGATACATTCATTTAGTTCAGAAAGTGTATGTTAAATACCACTCCCTGGGTTTGATCAAAAAAGATCTACCACTGAAATATCCTGGTTCATCTCATTTCCAAAGTATTTTTAGTTAATCATTTAAGGGGGTGTAGTTTATGTTATCTGGGGAAAGGAATGGCTACTTTGTAATTATTCATGTTTGTACCAAAAAAACCAACTACAATTGATTGCTCACACCTCTAGGTAGCCAAATACTTCACTCAACAGCCTAGCTTAAAATAATAGTGGAAAAATGATTTGAGATAATTGGTGTGCAAACCTAAACTCCCAAGATTTGATTCTCGTCCGTGTGTTGACAGTTTTCAAAATATGATGGGTTTATATAATAACTTGATTTACATTTTCAACATACTTTTAAAATTTTATAATAAGGCCTATAATTTTAAATAAAATTGTGGTATCTCTTTTTTCTAATTATAAGTATTATTTGATAGAAATAATCTACTTGCTTTTTATTTTTATTAAAATACTTTAATTATTATATGGGTGGTGGGGCTAATGCTCTAGCTCTGGCCATCTGACCTTATCTTACCTCTGCATTCCTGGCGAATTCTATTATCCCCAGATGGTAGGATGATACATGAAAATGATTATGGTGGAACACACAGGGTACCTACAATTTAACGTGGGTTCAGAGCCATGGTGAGGGCCTGGAATTCCCCACATTCATAAAATGTGAAAGCACACACTCTGCCAAAGGTGAAGGAAGGATTTGGTAATCAGCTAAATCTGTGCTAGGATCAGGATTTGAGCCCCGGGCCCCTAACACAGAAGTCTGACACCTTACCCCTAGACTGCCAGGGCCCCTACATTTTTAATTACTATATATGTATACAAATTTATAAATATAATAATATTAAGTATTTACTTGCTATTTCCTTTTTTCTTTCCTAGTTCTATGTATATTTTAAAATAAAAAGTGGTCTTTAAGTTGTATTATTATTATTATTAATGTAAATGTTGGTATATTTGTAGTGCTATATTTGTATTATTTTTTTATTTACTCCCAATAATTATTTTAAATACAATAAAACTATTTCTAACATATTATCTGTAATTAAGGAAATATACCTATTTTATCAAACATCCGAAACTGAGGGGCATAGTATTGCAGATTAGGCTGCAAGGGATTTGGGGCCAATTTGGAATCCAATATCTTGGACAAATTTGTCATGGGGTTATCAAACGGGAAAATAAAAGAAAGATTGTTACTGAGGATCTAACAACCTTAATGTTTTCAAAGCCAAGGATATTTCAGACCAAACTGTGGCAAACTAAGAATTATCGACCAACATTGAAGGAGCTAAAATAAAGGAGGAACCGGAAATATTTAAGGTGGTGGAATCAAGAGCTCAAGAAACAGCGCATAAGTCATCAGTCCGGCATCCTTGCACGATATGTGGATGTATTATTAATCATGTCACTGAAAGTTGTTGGTTAAGTAATTACATCTGTAACTTGTGTCTAATGAAGGTGTGAAGAAATTCTAAGGCAGATTACAAATTCATGCTAGAGTACATTCATCATGGAGCGTACTTGGATGACAGCTCAATAAGCTACTAGAAATAGTCCCTAATATATCCCTACGCCAACAGCTGACTTCTGTCACTTTGGATAACTGTAATGAAAACAAATGATAATGTATGAATGTGATAGTTAACCATAGTAATTTAGGCCAGTAATATTTATATTTGTTTATTTATATAAAAGGACAAGTATATATATTTTTTTCAAGTAAATATGATTGCTTTATTAAAAAGTATTGTTTTAATTATGTTTAAAATATTGTTTCGGATAGGATAAAAATTAATTATTAAAAGTTATGAAAAATATAAGAAAACCTTCAACCGTCTACGCCCTCTGTCCCATAACCTAAGTTCAACTAGTCGCCACAGAGAGCGCGGTTTTAAATTACAAAAAAGGGGTATTCACAAGAGGGGCCATGTCATCCTGCTTCAACTAGTTCAAGAACACTCTTGTCTTACCAGAAAAGCTAAGGCTAAGTCTAATGGACATAACCAAAAGGTAGTCTGAGTTCAGACAAGAACTAACAAAGGTTTACAAATACAGCCCAAGGGCTCGTTTATTTTGATAATACTCAGCATTGGTTAATTTGTACAATATTGTATATCAAACTTTGATATATATAAATGCTAAGGTATGTATGATAAAGTAATTCTCTTTATAAATAAAGATACAAATAGGATATAATTATCCAAGATGAAAAAGAGAAATTGTCTCTAATAAAAAAATATAAAGGTATACAAATAATAAATCTTCCCTTGAAACTATCAAGTCCTCAAAACCGCAAGTTAATATTTCCCATGAAACTAACATTTAATGGGTCTTGAACCTCGTAGTAATAAAATATAACATTGGAAACATCTGACTGAAAACAATACAAATAATCTAATGTTAACATTTCCCGTGAACTAATAAACTAACCTAAATGAGATAAAGTCATCAGACTGTAAACAATATAAATACCCTAACACTTAACAATAATACAGATACATTAATTAGTTACGACCATGATTCGAACCCTGACCTGAATCCAAAGGCTAAAGGTTAAAGTCAAGTTTCCCTTTAAAATCCACCGGGATTTGACCCAAGACCTAAGTTTTACTATGTTTATAGTCAAAGTTTAAATACTCTTGTTTAGAAACGAATTTGCCAAATTTCTCCAAGAGTTAAACCATGACCTCAATTTTACCATATTTATGGTTCAAGAACAATCTCCCTAGTTAACACTAAATCTGATAAACTTCTCCAAGCTTCGCACCATGACCTGTAATATGCATAGTTCATGGTCGAAGATCACTTTCCCTTATTTACATTAAACAAGCTAAATTCCTCCAGGATTCGTACCTCAACCTAACATACGCAACGTTCATGGTCGGCGATTAATTCCTGTCAATAACTATAGCTTACATTTATAAGACGGTCCTAGGGGCCTACTATCTGCCCAAGTTATCCTTATTCCTAATCGGCATCAAAGAGTAATGTTTACGATGAGATACAAGCTTATATTCGGTTCTGCCCAGTGGGGAGACTTAGGTAGGGAAGAGTTACATCATCATGCCGTCATTAACGTCCAATCACAAGGCGCTACATATTCACAGTGCAGTCGACACTCGCATAGCAACGGGCGGTGGGGGTAGCAACGGACGTCTGGGCCACTGATATGTTTATTTGGAACTGCACTCTCGCGCATGCGCGCGTCGGACGAGTGTCTTAGTTCAGAGAAGGGGTGAGGACGCGGCTGACCTCCACTTCACAGTTTTCTCGCAGTACGTACACCAAAGTCTTTCTGTGGCGTAATAGTAGATCTTGAACGAGACTTCGGCTTTTCTGGTAAAAGGATAAGTTGAAAACAGTTGTTGGTGACGGGTCAGTCTGTAGCTACGGTACAACCTAACTTTACTTTATTTTAAATGTAAAATATAACATATAATTAAAAAGCTTATCATTTATAGCAAATCAATTATCTTTTACAATTGTTGGCAACCCAAAACCAAAACATATGATTTTTACAACTGTCATCCAGGTAAAAAGCTACAATGAACATTCCAAATTTAGGCTTTTCAACATGATCGTAGCAAATCAATGAACTCTCCTCTAGTGCTTGCAACAGTAACAGGTAAATACTTCACTGGGGAAATATATACAGGATCAACATTCAGTACTATGGCTAAATCTATTTAGGATTATATTGAAAATTTTTCTGAAAACCCCCTGAGACATATACACATACACTCACTGTAGCCTACTGCTTTCAAATTCCAGCATACGTGTGAATTCAGCTTTAGTGGTGCAGCTGTTCACAGACCCGCGGAAAATTGAGAATCTCTGTTTACCCATGATGCATTGAAACAACAAACATCAAAATGTAAATATCACAATCTGTGCAAGTTACTGTATTTAAAATAAAATATGTTTTATTTACTGCCTGGGTTTGATTTTGTCATCAATAAACCTAATGGATTCCAATAAAGAGTTGTTTTTAAATCATCACTTTTGAGATACACAATTTTGAGACTGTGCTGTGTTTATAAATAACACATGTTTGAAATCTTGGATATTCGCTGATTGGGTCTTCTTGGCAGGTTTTCTGTAGAAGCTGGAAAAGTTGGAATTATCTCTACTCGAGCAGTGTGGTCTATGCTAACCTCGTGGACTTCTTATGATTGGATTAGAGCCATCACATGACCAAATATCAGCACTGCTCTCGTTTTACAACGAACATGTAAGTCCACAATATCTCTACTCGAGCAGTGCGGGCTACGTTGGCCACGCGGACTTCTTATTAGATTGGAGCTGTCACGTGACCAAATATCAGCACTTCTCTCATTTTACAGTGAATGTGTGAATGAATCCACAGTAACTGCTACCAATGCGACCTGGAGGTGGTTACAAACACATACACTTCTGTCATGTTAAAAGTTTATAAAAAATAAATCAATAGTTAATATTTCAACTACTAGGTAGTGCCAAATGCAACAACACAAACTATTTTTTAAACCTTTTTTTCATGCACACTGAAAATTGGGGGTCAGAGATCTGTACACCCTCCCCCCCTTGAAAATTGTTAGAACCCTTAAAAGGAAGGGAGGGGACACACATATATGTATAAAACATAAAATATATTAAATTGTGTTTTTTACTTTATTTTTTACTTTCGTTTCTTATATTACATCACCCAGATACTAATAATAATTATTATTTTAATATGAACTTAGAGATGCACTAAAATTTCCTATTATAAAACTAGCTTGACCTACATTAGCTTGTAACATGTACAAAGCCATAACTATGCAGTAATGTACCCATGGTGGGTGCCCCCAAGAAAAAAAAAGATACCACCCTACCCAAATCTTATGTATAATTGTAGATTATAAAAAAATATTTTGATATTTATTATTGGAATTATTTTATAATACGTAATAATATAGAGTAGATAGGTTGAATTTAGAGGAAGTGTACCCATATTTGCATGGAGAGATAAGAGTGTAAACCCAGTTAGAAAAAAACACTCTTAACTGCATTACTATACAACCATTACATTTGATAAAGTTGTTGCTGAAAAGTTTCAATATAATGTAAAAAAACTTAAATCTGAATTGAACAAAACAATATTAATAGATATTAAAGACATATCTATAATCAATATTAACACTTATAGAGACTAAACAAACATTGATCTCTGTGAAATGGTCTACAATTTCTTCCAAGGACAAGCTACGGGCAGTAGCTCAACAGACAACATAGTTAATCTCTGCAGCCTTTCTTCATTCATGAGCTTCTTAAAAAAATTTTAGTAAAGTTTTGAAAATGACCTTTCAGCTGTTTCTATTGATTTTACAGAAAAATATGTACAGACATTTTTGTACAGCATAAATTATGCGCAATAAAGTGACTATTGAGTAATTTTTTATTGAATAATGAGATCTTTATGAAACAAAAATAGGCCTAAAAGACAACACTTTCATCTATTACCAAATTAATTTTGGGTGGGGACCTGCATGGTGGGCCCTATTTTGAGTGTAGGCCTGCGGCACTTTGCCACCACTCTATAGTTACACCACTGAACTTGTAACTATTAAGAATTTCAAACTCTATTAATATATTTTTTATTAATTATATTCGATAATCATAATATAGCTTTATATGTTTATACATATTTTAACATGCCTAACACTCGCTTTGGTGGCCTCATGCTCTAACGTGTTACTCTCACAGTAGACTAGACTGCAAATTACGGGGAGATAAAGGTTTGAATCTCGGTCGAGTGTACTGAAGTTGGTTTTTCCAAACTTGTTTTCCATGCTCACTCTGCACAAATGCGGGTAAACTTTCTGTGAATATAACCTTTATGATTCCTAAAACCACTAGCCCAATTTATGAAAAACAAAATCTATTCACAAATTCTCTGTTTATTTGACAAAAATTTGAATCTGACCATTTTCCTCAGGAATTTTATATCATACTGAAAGAAAATATATGTGTGTGTGTGTGTGTGTGTGTGTGTATGTGTGTGTGTGTGTGTAATATAATGTAAATAAAAATATAATATAATATTATAAAATACATATTATATATATTAAAATTTGAAGATAGCATATAGAACAATTTTCTGTAAAAAGAAACATTTTATTTTTTTAAATGTATAATTTTTATAGAATAAAAATTACACTTATTACCTCTACTACAAAAATTATAAACACTTACTCCAAAAATAGGTATTTAAAATTACACTAAAACATATAGAAATATACTGCAAGAAAAAGCTTTTCACTCGATTGTATGGAAATTATCTATCTATCGATTTTGACCAAATTTGATAGGCTTGCACACAAGTTTTTCATTGAAGTATGATAATTGTATAATCTATGTCTCCCTTATCCATCACTTTTGTGACAGGGATGTTCATAATATACGAGGTGTGGCTATTAAATAACCGGACTGAAGTCATAACACTTTTTATTCGTCATCAATTACAGTAGAAGTTTTATCGCCTTCAATGTACTCCCCTTGGCGATCCCTACACTGCTCCATATTACGTTTTCATTGTTGAAAGCAGTGCTGGAAGTCCTCTTCTGTCAGCTGTTTGAGAACCTCCGTCGCTTTTGCTTTAACCGCTTCCACACTTTCAAATCTTGTCCCCTTCAGCGCCGACTTGACCTTGGGAAATAGAAAAAAAAGTTAAAGGGGGCAAGTTCGGGCGAGTACAGTGGATGTTCCAACATGGTGATGCCGTATTTTGCGAGGAACGCTTTCACAGACAAGGCAGAATGGACTGGTGCATTGTCTTGGTGAAGGATCCAGGACTTGGTCTTCCACAAATCGGGTCTTCGTCTTCTCCCACGCTTACGTAGGGCCGTCAGAACCTCGATGTCGAAATGTTGATTGACCGTCTGACCCTCGGGTACCCAGTGAACGTAGACAATGCCACGAATGTCGAGAAAGACAATCATCATTGCTTTGAATTTGGATTTGCTCATCCTGGCTTTTTTTTTTGCCTTGGAGAGCTTGGGCTCTTCCAATGCATGGATTGCCTCTTTGTTTCAGGATCGTAAGTAAAAAACCACGATTCATCACAAGTAATCACCTTGTCTAACAAATCTGGATCAGTGGCGATGTTGTTTAGGATGTCAGTACAAATGTTCTGTCTTGATTCCTTTTGCTCGGGAGTGAGGAGTTTTGGCACCATTTTTGCGCAAACCTTCCGCATGTTAAATGATTCATGCAAAATCTGTCAAACACTTTCTTTGTCGATTCCTGTCATTTCAGCAAGCCCTCGGATGCTCAGAAGACGATCAGCGCGGATTAATTTACAAATTTTTCCAATGTTTTTGTCCGTTTTTGACGTTGAGGGCCGTCCTGGTCGCCAATCGTCTTCGGTTGTTTCACGCCCTTCTTTAAACCGTTTAAACCACTCAAATATGTGTGTGCGGGATAAACATTCATTCCCGTAGACTTCTTTCAACATTGCATAAGCTTCTGTGGCAGTTTTCCCTAGTTTAACAAGAAACTTGAGGTTAACCGGTTGCTCTGTCTGACCACTTGGCATCTTTCCGACGCGCCACTAGTGCGTAGACTAATTCAATTAACTGCTACAGTCAAACTGAGCGACCTGCTGGCTTGTCTAGCGAGCTCAGGATGGGGGAAGGACCATCAGACACAGTCATGTTCAAACATGTCGCGGCACGCTCGCAGTTTGCTGGGAGCAGCATCAGTCCGGTTACTTAATAGCCACACCTCGTATACACATCATTAGCTATTTTATAATTTTAGCTACACACATTATATAATAATACATCCATTCTACAACTTTATACAATCAAAGTCCTTCATCAAAACTTCTGCAATAAACACACTTAATATTATGTTTTTAATTTTTATTCTAATAGGGACCTATGCTACAAATTTCGGTTGAATCCCGGCCGTGTGAACTGAGGTGTTTTTCTTCATAATTGATCATTCCCTCCACACAAATGTGAGAACACTTTCTCTTAGTTACCGTATTTATTATCCACCCTACTTCATTATTGTAAATTTACGGATAACATCTAAGGATATTAAGAAGTGAAGCATTTCTGATATGACAAGAACAAAAAAAAAAAGGAAATAATCTTTACAATGGACACTCTTATGTGTTGAGTAACATCCTCATCTTAGCATTTGTGTTCCTCCCTTCCCTTCCTCTCTAAAGCTTACGTTATTTCCAATTTTTTGACTACGGCACCCGAGTGGTGCGAGAAAGTAAAAATGATATTTGTGATGAAATTATTTTGTTAAATAATATTGTCATATTGAAATATGGACCTGTGTTGATTTTATTAATTTTAAAAGAGTGGTGTTCATTAGTGCCCCCACTACCCTTTCATTATCCACCTTTACAATTGATAGCAAAATAGATTCAAGACATTTATCTATTGTGACAAGTGTATTTCTTGTTAAAATTGCCAATAGTCCACAATGATTTAGATAGCCTCGTATTGTCAATAACAAATTACTCGCTCTGCTTACAGAGCAGATTACCAAAGGTAGGGCCAAAGTGTTTGATTGGTACACCTAAGTGAACTGAACCCGTGTGGGTTTTACGCCGATGTACTTTATTAAGCTAATGTGTTCGAGAAGAGTAAGGTTGCTTTTAGAGGGCATACACTCACATTTGCATGGAGGGTGAGTGGAAAACATTTTAGGAATAAGAACCTCATAGCACCCAATTGGGATTGAACCATGATCCCCGTCCTTGGCAGTCTATTTTATTGCAAGAGTAGTGCCTTAGATCATGCTGTCACCAAAGCGGGTATTCTACGCACATGATTTGAAATTAATGGATGAATTCTAAATTATAGCATTAAAATGGTATTTTTCATGCAGAAACAATAATAAATTCATAAAGCCTATTTTTTATATCCAATTCACAAGAGCATAATATTTATTTTTCTTTCGTCTGGTTTAGAGATAAAGTAGTTTTATATTTTATTTGATCTCTTTTTACAGAAACGGCTTCCATTGCAAAACACGCCGTATTCACACAACTGATTTCTTAAATGAACAAAGTTTAGTTGATATTTTTCCTGAGAACATCTGTTAGTCACATTGGAACGCTTATTATCACTGCCTTGAGTTTTCACGAGAGGTTCATCTTGTTCAAACCTTACACCGATAGGTCGGAGCATACAGCACCACAACAATTTTTGTATTAAAATAAAACTGTACCACTTTATTTTAGTTTAGAACAATATGTATGTTTAAATATGAAAGGATAATTATTCTCAATCATATTTACTAGCTTTATGCTTTGTCTGCAGATTTTAAAAAAACATTAAACCAAGAAAATACGATCATCTAAAAATCATTTAAACAAAGCTGCTTACAAATATTAAACATTTAACTTACATTAAATTATACTAAATGATACAGATCTGTGTTTATTATAATACAATGAAAACAGTTTTAGTCTAAGTCTTCCCACATTTCATTGACAAGCCCAGTTTGTTTAATGCAGGGTTCTTTAAATTATTTTTTAAAACTTAAATTCGAATTGGCTGGTTGGATATGATTAAAACATAAACCATGTAAGTGAATTGATTTTTACAGTAGTACAAATCTGATTAAAATATGTATAATAGCTTTCTTAGTAATTGAGCACAAAGAAATTGCCTTAGAAACCGGCTGCGCTCAGATCTCATGGTGATCCATCCCCTTAACTAATGTGTTATATTAAATTTAAAAGATTTTTTAAAAACTTAGCTTAGTTGTTATTTCAATTTTACATTTATATTTGATTTTTGAAATTTAGGTTTCTTGCTGGTGGTCAACGTGTCACTAAACTTTTACGGATCTGAAACGACAAATTTTCATTTTTAGAGCCTAGAGACTAATCTGGCGACTGGCGATTTTCTTTAATTTTCATCTGTCAAGTTCATGTTCATTATTTTAAATGTTAATACTCTAAAATTTTGAATTTTGAACAACCTACTGCAAGAATGTATAATGCATTGCTTCAGTCTACTAAAGAGCTCTAAACTATCTATCTATCATTCACAAATCACAATGACATTGTTCCGGATGTGGGGATCACCTAAGTTATTAATTAATAAGTTTACTCTAGGTGAGTCTTCTTTACTTAGGCACAATTAAATATATAATACCTTTAATTTCTCACCAAATCTCTTAAACCTTGCCAATTTTCTAAAAAGTTAATTTATAGGTTAATAAAATAATCTTTCGTAAATTCAAATTAGGTTTGAACTTGTCAGGCAAAACAATATTCAAAATGATAATAGATATGGTGAAAAATATTATTGTAGCCTTCTGATGTTTCACTATCTCTAACTCGAGCTAATAGTTTCTATAGGCCTACCAACATTAACTAAAGTGCATACTATTTGAAACATTTTTACTTCACTGCACCACATTTAAGAACGTCTTTGTGTGAAAATAACCACTTTAGATGACAATAAAGGGCCATCTTTAAATTATGCAGGTTATTTTTTCCTCATTAGTTTCGACCCCAGGTATAGCATAAAGCGAGGGTGGGATTACTTATTCTTTTTCATGGTTGAATTATCAGAAATATGTTTTTTTTGCACTTATACTCACAATAAGATTCTGAAGTTTTTGATTATAACCAAACAAATTTTGTCAAAATGTTCCAAACGGTAAAAAAAAACCCTCACAAATTGATCAAGTAACATCTTGCCATAAAAAACCTCACAAATTGATCAAGTAACATCTTGCCATAGGCTGGAGCATTACGCGGAACAAAATGTTCCTTGTGCTATTGAAACTTTCGTAGAACATTTACGACACCATAGATTATATTCCAAAGGTGATTTTACATATTTATTAATACATTAAGCGTCTACAAGCCAATGAATCCAGTCCAAATAGGCGCTGTATAAAAAAACCTCTTCTTTTTAACGGATTTTTCAAGTAAATATTGGTGGGTGCAAGTACATTTCCTATTTCTGTATTTAAGTTACATATTGCCCAAACAGTCTTTAACATGCTTTGCATTATTAAACAAATTAAATTTGTTCTTTGGGGATTTTTTGGTAATGACTTAGTGTGTGCATATAACTCCTATTTAATATTTAGTGTGAGTTTAGTAAACAAATACGTTAGTTTAAATAGTTTGAGTCTGTATTATTTGAGATAAGAATGTGCCAGACACACATTCTTTCACATAGCACCAATCTTAGTAATAATTTCTTGGAAGATAATGTTTTATAAAGATTCTGTTGAAACTGAAATTCAAGGAAATAAAGAATAGGAATGAATACTTAAAAATACGTAACTATTTTAATTTTTGTAGGCTAATGTTTTCGATTATTTGTGGTAGACCATTCAACTTTATTGTGAAACTACTCTATTTATATTTAATTAATACATTATTTAAAATGTGTGTGTGTCTACTTAGAAACATGAGATGACTATGTGCCTGTTGTCTCACAAGGCCTAACCTGACTATGCAATAGAATTGGATTCCTTTTCTATATTTTATATTACACTATTGTAGATGTTTTCTAAACAATAATTGATTTTATGCATTCAGAATTTTGTCAATGTGTCTCTTTAGGAGGATTCAAAACTTACAGATAACAACTAATCTCATTAAAATCTATAGCTTTTACACACACCTGCTAATACCATTTCGAATACATAACTTTAAGGTCCACATAGACTGCATGTAATGTGTCCATCAGCCAGTCTCAAACCTGGTTGGAAAACAGAGAGGAGTGATGCATTCCACCAGGGGCACCACAGCCATTCACTCCACCAGGGGGACCATGGCCACGCACTTCAGCCGTGTCTAATTTTAGAGGTTGTGTTTCAGTTACGGCCCTGTCTGGGTACAATACTTATTGTTTTCAATTGGTTCTTACTCACATCTGTGGCCACACAATCTAATATTAATATTATTATATTATTAATTCTGTCGTTATTCGAGAAGTTTGGTTTCGAATCTCGGCCAAATATAACCAGGGAATTTTCCCCTACATTGCTTATCACAATCGCTCCCGCAAATTTGGGTTCATTTCCTTTAAATTCTATCTTCGTCATCTCTTGCTCATACGCACAATTAATATAAATGCTTCTAACCCAAATAGGCATTGTTCTGTATCAAAAAAACTTCTTTATGATGGTAATAAATAAATAAATTAATAATGATAATTATAATACCCAAATTTCATTAACACATTGTGAATGCACAACAACTCACTGAATTGGAAAAGCACAATATGGCGTCCAACAACATTGTGTGTTGCATGTCTGGACACATTCAGATGGCATGTAACTACCATCTACTTTGAATAACTATAACTCAAAATGCAGCCACGGGACCGACACAAAAATTGGGGGACCAGATTTAACTTAATGGTAAAACAATGTTAAATACACATAATACTGTTTATAATGTGCATTGTAAAGCAGTAAAGGTTGGGAAATCACACTTAGAGGTGGAAATGGGTGACATGAATGGATAAATAATTGCATGAATTTGAATATTGAAACTAAAAGTTGGGATATCCCATGAGACCGACATTTTGACATAAAACACACCATTTTCTGATAACCAAATATTAAAAATTATATTAATTCATAAATGTTAGCTTTAATCAAGATCTTAACTATAAGTTATAGATGAAAGGGCTGTTTTAGTGCATACAACACAATATTCACTTTGGGACATGAAATGTGTCACTTTGCAAATATTCTGCCAAATACATAACTTTCTCTGTTGCATGTATAATATATGACCATTTTAAAACTCCATATAAGTTTTGTTATTTTTATCAAGCCATACCATACTTGATTCAGAATTCCATTTAGTTTCTTATTAACATTTTGTTTTATTTCTAATTCAAATTTTTAAACAGTTTCATTCATGTTATGTGGGTTTCTGTGGTAATGCACAGTGCAATGTTGGTGACATAATTACACATACTTGGCCAACAGTCACCACAAATGAAGTGAAGTAGGTGCTTACCAGTGGAGGATTTAAAATTATTTTTGCGCCCCTAAGCACAGTTATAATATGAGCCCCCACCCCTTTTTTTTTTCAAGGGTTTTGGAGGAAAGATGTTAGGGGGGGGGGGGGGGGGGGGGGGTNAGTGGCGGATTTAAAATGTTCGCACCCTTAGGCACATTTATAATATGTGCCCCCCCACCCCTCTCCAATTTTTTTGTCAAGGGGAAGTTTCGGAGTTAAAGAGGTGTTGGGAGTGGGAGGTGGAAGTGGAAGTTAGTATTCGAGAAAAGATTTCTATGAAAGAAAATCAGGCATGTACACGTCATAAACGTAATTAACTAATTATTAAAAACAAAAAATACTGTGTTATCCAAAATGTGCTGCCCCCTAAAGCCGCTGCCCTAGGCCCGTGCCTAGTGGGCCTATAGTGTAAATCCACTTCTGGTGCTTACACTACATATGTATGTCTCAATCAAGTTTGGAGCTCATTTATAACGAGGGATTTATTTTATTCTAACATAATTCAATTATTTAATTATATTTTTCTTGCATTCTACATTAGCTAGTGATGTTTTGGTCAATCAATAAAAACAAACACTTCAAATGTGATAAGTTTTTGGGATCAAAAAATATTGTAAATTTCTGCATAAAATATTTAAACTAGTTAGTGTGCTATTATATTTTACCCAACACAGTCTAGATATAAACTCATTCAGTACGGTTAACCAGTGACTGGAAGTGTCAGGTTCATATCTCAGGTAGGTGTACTAAGGATGTTTTTTTTCTTATACCTTTCCACTGTTATTTCATTCAAATCCGGTCACATTTCATATTGATTCTACATTACACATTAATTACACCGTTACATATTGATTACCTAATTAATTTTCCAATGTATATGTGTGAAGCCCAAACGGGTAGTAATATGTAAAAAAAAACTGTATTAAAGTGAATAAACAAAGCAGTCATGTATTAATCATCAAGTTTTAGAACCCCTGCAATATTCCGCCTCATTTGTCCCACCTATATTTTCATACACCTTTTTTTCACAATGTGAGACTACCCCATAGTGATATTTACTTTAGCTCATTAAAGACATCTCACTTACCTTCACCAACATAGAAATCAAGCCTATTTATTAAGCATTAACGAATTACTTTTATTTTAGAAACACTTTGTTGCTAGTTAACTATGAAAGAGAAAATGACAAATGCACTATGATTAAAGAAAAAAAAATGTTGAAACTAAAATAAGTGATTTTTGTGAAAACAATTTGGAAAAGAAGAAGCTCCTCATCACATTTATCTAGAAGTGAAACAGAACAATATTATTTCAATTATAGTAAAAAACATGTATCATTTGTACACATTATAATAAGCATCTAAGATTTAGCTGGGGAACATTCTAAAAGTCCTTAACCTTTTAAATATGAATTCAAATAAAGAATTTTAATTTATTTAAATTAAACTATAAATATGTATTCACATAAATTATACTATAAATATCATAATAAACAAGTAACTTAACGCATTTGTTAAATGAAACTTGTGAAGTGTAAACATATGTAAAATATTCTTTCGTCAATAAAACATTTGTTGGAAAAGTAGATTTTTGTGATTACTTTTATAAAATATTGCATTTATCCAAGAGATTGTTTGAATATGTCAAATCATATTCAGTATTAAGAATAAAATTCTATTTATAATTGGATTAGAAAAAAATTCAATGCTACTTATCATTTTTCTCAAAATATTGTTTAAAAATCTACACTGCCTTATTTACTTGCCAGAATTAGACATATTTACCATGAGATAATAGCTTTCAGTGAAACAATTTTTGTTTGCCTTCTTTGAAGCTCAAATGTCAAATAAATAATATAACCCATAAAAGGATTGTCTTTTAAATGGAATCAATTAGTTCTAATATTACCTTACATGTTATGGGTTTGAGATTTTTTCATGTTGGTTTGTTCATGATAATAGGTTGGATTCTCAGTTTTCCCTAGTTGAATATTTGTTTTTATACAGAATGAATCAGTTTCATCCAGGTAGTTTAAATGCTGGTTAAGGTTGACTACAGATGGTTACCTTTGCTTAAAACTGGTTCATACTAGTTGATTCCAATGATGATTCAAACTGATTGTTAGTGAGACCAAACAGATATTTTAAACGGCTTCAACTTTTTCCACTTTTCACAGTTAAAATTCCATTTACTTTATTTACATCCATTACTGTTTCAAGCCTGTGGCCTGGGTCAGATTTTTATTCAAGCATAAGTTCCACTACTAGCTTGCTAGGCCTGTCATAACATCATATAACTTATAATCTAACTTAAGACTAGGGCAGGAACAACATCCAGTCCCCAGCCATTAATTTATCACTGTGAAAGGTTAACCCAAACTTCACCAATGATGATTTTTTTGGCCATGATGAGAATTGAACCCAGGACCCCTAGCTAATTATACAGACATAATACTGTCTGAGCTAATGTGTGAGATAGTTATAATTCAATTTAATAAAGTTAACTTTGGTTGGAACTTTATAGTGATAGAATAGTCAACTTGCTGATTAAGCATGGTTGAAGCTAATTAAAGTAAATAACACACATTGAAATTAAAACTAGTTAGTTCTTCGCAAATTCAAGTTGATTAAACACGGTTTAAGTTAGTTAAAGCTGGTTACACACGGTTGAAACTAGTTGAATTTTTGCAGGGTGAAGCTGATTAATCATGGTTGAAACTAGTTAAATCAAGTTAAACACGGTTGGAACTAGTTCATTGTTTGCATGTTAAAGATCACTAATCACATGTTCGGATCAGTTGTCTGTCATGAGAATGTGATAGTTCTCATTATCATCACTTGACGGAGTGAGCTTTGGTTCAACTGCTACACGCTTGATGTTGTAGTCTATAGAAAAGACAATATCTGAGTGTTTTTATTATGTTAAGCTGGTGAGACTGATTATTTTGTTTATTTGGTTCTGCTACCAAGGAGATTAATGCTATTATTATTGTAGACTTGTTTATTTGTGTATAGCTTAGAAAATATAGTTAAATAAACCAGGAAGATGGAATTGTGTGTTTAATAATTATTGGTCCTCCGAAATAAACAAAATATTTTGGTCCTCCGGGCCGGATAGAACATGAAACGTATTTATTCGAGTCACACAGCTATGGAAGAGACAAGTAGTAACGCAAGTGTGTGCTAGATTATGCACTTTGTTACGGGAATGGGTATAATTGTGTGAAACTACCTACGCAAAACATTCGTCCTTTAATCAGTATGATGACTTAGATGTCGAAGAGCTACAACCACAGGTATTGCTAGTTTTTGGCTATTACTCTATTTTCTCACCTTGCATTGTCCCTGTCCTTTAATCATGGAATCAACTGAAGTAAAATTACTTGTCAACAAACGAGGTGTTTTGAAAGGTATACTTACACGCATACAAACATGTGTGAATCAGTTTAGTGATTCACATAACTTAGCTCAGCTAAGTGGCAAATGTCAGGTAGCAGAAGAAATTTTCAATCAATTTTAATACATTCAATCAGAATTATAATTAAATGACGATGAAGTTGATGCTCAGATATAATATCGTGAAGGCTTCGAAACTACATACAGGAATGTAATAGCACTATTTAAAACGTGGTTACAGCCGCATGAAGATGCACGGGCAGTGCAATCCGCAGCTACTATGTCTTCGGAAAATTCTAACGCAAAGCCAGCTATAAAGTTATCGCCTATCAATCTACCTAGTTTTGATGATGACTACACAGCTTGGGTGAAGTATCATGGTACATTTCTTGCCTTGATACATAGCAACAGTGAACTTGCAAAGATACAGAGATTTCATTATTTGAATTCGTCTCTAAAGGGAGAAGCATTATTACAATTAGTTCAAAATTTCCCGATTTCTGCAGAAAATTACAGTGCTATGTGGGCATCACTAATCTCTCGCTACTCTAACAAAAGAATGATAGTGAGCAAACAAATTAAGGGCCTATTAGAAGCAAGTGCAGTTAGCAAAGAATCAGCAAGGGAGTCAAGAAGCCTTGTTGATACGTTTAGGGGTCATCTAAATGCCCTGGAGGCCCAGGAATACGTTGATAGGAAATTCATGGAAGCCATGATTGTGCAGTTAGTTACTGACAGGCTGGACCCTATGTCTAGAAGAGAATGGGAGCTTCACCTACCCCCAAAGCAATTTCCTACATCTGATGAATTGTTCACATATTTAGACAAACGGTGTCAAGCGTTTGAAGCGATGAGGCCAAAAGAGAGTAGAATTACTCCTATACATACACAGATTCCAACTAAGTTAGGGTCAGATAATTCATTAAAGGCATACTTAAAAACTGCAACGGCATGTGAACATTGTGACCAGGTTCATGCTTTGTATCAATGCAAATTATTTAAGAGTGCTAATGTAAACAAATGGCAAATGTTGGCTCGCAACACAGTCTTTGTTATAACAGCTTACGGCCAGGTCACATGTATTATCAGTATGACAGTGGCTCGTGCAAGCACTGCAGTCAAAAACAGCAAACACTCCTCCACAATGGCCCAATAGATGAGCCGAACAATCATGATGATTCTATTCCAAACATAATGTCAGGTGACACAAGCTTAGACAACACCACAGAAAGACCTGGTAGTAACAATGGGGAGGTAGTCAAAAGTTAATGTGCTTATAAGGAATGCACATCTGGTCAGGTACTCTTGTCTACTGCCATTGTTCGGGTACGCGACGTTAATGGTCAATGGCAGCCTTGCAGAGCTTTTCCAGACTCAGCTTCTCAATCACACTTTGTCTCAGAGTCATGTGTTCAGTGGTTGAGACTAAAGCGGTTTCGCAATCATATTCCCATTAGTAGTATTAGCAATGCAGTTTCAGAAGCTTCACACAGCGTTAACATTATGTTAAGTTCCAAAGTTAACGAGTTCAACACTAAAATCACATGTTCAATTCTTCCAAAAATCACTGGTTGTCTCCCAAATTCTCAACCCATGTAGAATTGGCAGACCAAGGCTTCAATGTTCCAGGACCAATTGATCTCCTGATTGGGGTAGGATTGTTTTTTGACTTGTTATGTGAAGAAAGAATCACTGCACCAGGCCTTCTAACCATCCAAGAAGGGACTGTCTTAGGATGGATACTCTCCGGCAATATCCAAGGTCACAGTGGAAACGAACCACCAACAAGTCGCGTATTTATGTTTGTGTGCCATGACAGCGGTTTGGAAACTAGGATACAAAAATTCTGGATAATTGAGGAGTTTAATGGGTCAGTACTATCAACAGAAGAGAAGGAATGTGAAAAACACTTCCAAGTAAACACAAGGTGAGACCACACAGGACGTTTCATTGTGTGAATACCCCTTCGTCAATCAGTTGAAAAGTTTGGCACGTCATTATAATGTGCCAAAAAACGGTTTGACAATCTAGAATGAAAGATAGGTACTAAACCCACATTGCAACAAGAGTACATAACCTTTATGAAGGGGTACCAGTAGCTAGAACATATGACAGTAGTATCTGAAACATCAATGTACAAGGATAATGAACCAACTTATTATATGCCACATTATGCAGTGATTAAGGAGATCAGCTCAACAAAGACGCATGTAGTATTTGATGCATCATGCAAATCTAGCTATGGCAATTCATTAAATGACATTTTAATGGTAGGGCCTGCAATACAACAAGATCTTTTTTCTATCATTACAAGATTTCATACTCACCGAGTTGTATTTACAGCCGACGTTGAGAAATGTATCGTCAAATCCATATTGACCCATGAGACACAAATCTACAAAGAATACTCTGTAGAAACTCACCAGAAGATGAACTTCGAAGTAATCGTCTTACTACAGTTACTTATGGAACAGCATCAACTCCATTTTTGGCCACAAGATGTCTTAAACAGTTAGCTCTAGATGGAATAGTTGAACACCTGGTTGCTGCGAAGGTCTTTCAAGAAGACATGTATGTTGATGATCTATTGAGTGGTGCACAGACACTTGAAGAGGCACTAGGAGTACAAACAGAATTAATTAAGTTGACGAAGAAGGGAGGTTTTCATTTACGCAAGTGGGCGTCAAACCTCCCAGATGGCGTGGCGGCTGTTCCAGCAGAACCGCATGAAAATGGTTCAAGACTACCAATTACAATGGACAATGATGGTATAATTCGTGCTTTGGGCTTATTATGGCAACCACCTAGAAACCAATTCCTATTTGCTTTCCAAACCTACCACCAACCACCCATTACTAAACGAAAGGTGTTAGGAATCACTGCCAGCATATTTGACCTGCTAGGTTTAGTCGGTCCAATCATGGTAACATGTAAAATCATTTTACAGAAACATTGGCAAATCAATATCAATGGGATGATGTTCTTCCACCATCGCTTCTTCATGAATGCCAGCTTGTTTACTATCAACTTTCAGAATTGAATGCAATTGCCATAGAATTATTATTATTATTAGCACTACATCTTACTACCCATTCGGGTTATACGCACTTACGCTAATGAGTAATGGTAGGGTGATTGTGAGATTAAATGGAGGACCTACAGTTTAACGTGGGATCCGAACCACGGTAGAAGCCTCGCATTCCCCATATTCACAAGTTGTGATTAATACACATCTTGTCAGAGGTGAAGGAAGGGTTTGATAATCAGATAGATCTGTGCCGGAACCAAGGATTGAACCCCATACCCCAGTACAGAAGTTCGACACCTTACCCCTAGACCACCAGCTCACCAATTGCCATAGATATATATTTATATATATATATTTTATATATTTATCACCGAGTCTTACTACCCGTTCGGGTTATACGCTTTTAAGTACTAATTACGCTAATAGATTAGGAATTGGGAAGGTTGAATTAGAGGAAGTGAACCCGCATTTGCGTGGAGGGAGAGTGGAAAACCATTTAGGGACCCCCCCCCCAGTTCACCCGGCCGAGATTCGAAACTCAATCTCCCCGTCCTCAGCAGTCGAGCTCAAAATTGCCATAGAAAGATCAGTGATTAGACACGGCACAATAGTAACACTTGATCTACATTCATTTGCAGATATGACATATGGGGTTTGTGTATATTTGCGGTGTATGTATCTTTCGGGAGAAATTTCAGTCATACTCATCTGCTCACGATCTAAGGTGGCAACTGTCCCTCATCTAGAGTTGTGTGCAGCAGTGCTATTAGTACACCTAATGGAGAAAATAAAATCCATTCTGAACCTTAACATCCACAGCACTTTCATGTGGACCGATTCAAGAATAATGCTAGCATGGATAACTTCACCATAAAATAGTTGGAAAACCTTCGTTGCCAATAGAGTGGTAGAAATTCAAGAATTTTCTAGTATTCCAGATTGGAATCATGTTATTAGAAAGGAAAACCCAGCTGATCTCCTATCCAGGGGAGTGAATTCAAATGTTTTGAAGCAAATGGACATTTGGTGGAATGGCCCAACATGGTTATCCACATTACCAAATTCATGGCCCCTACAAGAGATTTCATTTGAACCATTTACTGAACTGTTAGAGCAGAAGCAGAACGTCGTTAGTCTACCATTAATAAAACCAATGGTTGACTCAATTATTAATCAATTTTCGTCTCTTTCGCACTTGCAATATGTAATTGCCTACTGTTTGAGATTCATCTCCAATACAAAATGTATGGAGGAAGCGAGGACAGGACCATTGTCAAGCAAAGAGCTCTTCCAAGCCCTATGCATCAGTATCTGACTTGCTCAACATCAAGAATTGCATGATCTACAAACCTCACATCAGGTAAACTCTAAAAGTAAACTCAAGGACCTTCATCCATCAATTTTTTAACAGTGGGGTCGATTACGGAGAACCCTTTCATATTCGTCAGGGATCACTTCGAAGCAGACTCAGAGTAAGGTGCTACATCGCATTATTCATTTGTCTTGCAACAAAGGCTATACGCTTAGAGCTTGTGAGTGACCTATCAACTGAGGCTTTCTTGGCTGCATTACGTATATTTATAGCAAGAAGAGGAATATGCGCAAATCTATCCAGCGACAATGGCACCAATTTTACAGGAGCGAAAAATAAACTGAAAGAACTGTATACTATGTTCCAACCACAGCAGCATGTTGATGTCATCCATCACTTTGCAAGCACAATTGGAATCATTTGGAATTTTATACCCCCCAGCTCAACACATTTTGGTGGATTATGTAATACAGGCATCAAATCTATGAAATATCACTTAAGGCGTGTGGTAGGCACCTCATCCTTGAATTTTTAAGAAATGTCTATAATCTTGTATCAAATTGAAGCATGTCTAAATTCGGGACCTATCCTTTCAATATCCAATGATTCAAGTGATCCATGGGTTTTTACTCCTGCACATTTCCTGATTGGAGAAAGTCTCACAACCATACCTGATCCAGATCTAACTAGCCTTAAGGTCACTAGGTTATCCAGATGGCAGATTATCCAGCAAATGTACAAACATCTCTGGAAGCGGTGTTCAACAGAGTATCTCGTCCAGCTTCAGCAACGCACCAAGTGGGTAAAAGAGGCTCCCAATCTCCAACCGGGAACACTGGTGCTGATCAAGGATGATCGTTTACTCCTCTCGTGTGGAAGTCAGCCATTGGGGATAGAGTTCATCCAGGACCTGATGGGCTTGTTCGAGTGGTAACTCTCAGAACAAGCAAGGGAGAGTTGACTCTACCAGTGAGAAAGTTATGTGTGCTTACAATTTCAGACAATTAATTCAAATGTTTACAGAAGACTACATTGTGTTTATTTTTTGTTTTGTTTAATTAGCCTAATTATTAAGGTGGGTGGTATGTTTGGATCAGCTATCTGTCATGAGAACGTGATAGTTCTCATTATCATCACTTGGCGGAGTGAGTTTTGATTCAACTGCTACACGCTGGATGTTGTAGTCTATACAAAAGACAATATATGAGTGTTTTTATTATGTCAAGCTGGCGAGACTGATTCTTTTATTTTATTCTGTTACCAAGGAGATTAATGTTATTGTTATTATTATTATTACTGTAGACTTGTTTTTTTGTGTGTGACATAGAAAATATAGTTAAATAAACCAGAAAGATGGAATTATGTGTTTAATAATTATTGGTCCTCCGAAACAAACAAAACATCATGATTGAAACTAGTTAAGTTGGGGATGCAAGGAATGTGAGAAAAGGTGAGTGTTTTTGCAGTTTTCACAGCAACACTTTTTTTTGTCAAAATAAATTAAAAATTGCTCATTTATAAACAGGGAGTTTAATTCGCGTGGTGATATCAGCAGTTGTTGAATAGCTCTCATGAGAATATTGGCATCCAACAACCTTTTCAAATAAATAGAAAATTTTTAATGAAATTTCAGGACATCCTTGACAGATATTCAACAACTGTTGAGGTCATCATGAGAATAAAATTAAACTATGATTGTATGGAAGGAAACTTTTTTTTATTTATTTTGACAAAAAAAAAGGTTTGTTGTAAAAACTGCAAAAACACTGACCGTTCCTCAGTTTCCATGCATACCCACCTTTAAGCAGCTTAAACACTGTTGAAACTAACAATTTGTGCAGGTTGACACTTGTTAAACATGGTTAAAACTAGTTAAAGCAGGTTAGACACATTTGAAACTAGTTTAATCTCTCCATGTTGAAGCTAATTAAACACAGTTGAAACTAGCTAAAGCAGGTTAAATATGGTTTAAGATTAGTTCATTTGTGCAGCTTACTAAACACAGTCGAAACCGGTTAAAGCATGCTAGACACAATTGAAACTAATTTAATTTTTCCATGTTGAAGCTGACAAAACACAGATGAAACTAGCTAAAGCGGGCTACACACTGTTGAAATTAGTTTTATTTCTGCAAGTTAAAGCTGACCAAGAACAGGTGAAACAAGCTTTAAAAAAAATCTTAAACACAGTTGAAACTAGTTCAAATTGTGCAGATTGAAGCTGGTTAAACAAGATTGAAACTAGTTAGAGCAATAGATTATACATAGTTGAAATTTGTTCATTAGTGCAGGTTAAAGCTGATTAAACACAAAAAAAAAGTGTATTTTTTGCTGGTTGAAAATGGCATATCAATCACAGCTGGACATAATTAAATTCAAAAGGATTCGACCAGCGAGTCTAGTTGATTGCTAAATGAAACTAATTACATCTGGTTGTACACAATTGAATCTTAAACAAATTGTTTGCTTATGTTGCTGGTTCAAACTAGTTGGACGATGTTGCATCAATATGAAATAAACCAGAATCAATCAGTTTTAACCAGAAAAATTGCTGGTTGAACTTCAAATGGTTTCAAATGGAATTTACAGCAGGGATAAGATGCACCATAGTGGAACAGGGTAAACAGAGGGTACATATTTAACTTTATTCAAAAATAAAAAGCCAGTAATTGATTACATTTCATAAAGATTGATTTTATACTGGAACAAACATATCCTTGCAATTTTTTTTAATAATCTTGTTACACATTTTGTTTTGTGAATAAAATTATATTTTTTTAAAGGTATTTTTTTTATGCACACCTATTCAAAGTATATTAAGCATAACACTTAATTTTTTCAAACCTATTTAATAATTCATGAAAATCATTACTTTTAATTCATTCATATCATTGAAAGAACAAATTGATAAATTTTACTTATTTTTTTATATTTAAATATATCTATTTAAATATTTTAATGAATAAAAAATGTAGTCCTAAGCCTTTTAACTATGTTATTGCTAAACAAAATTTGTGATACTAATTTTTTTTAGTAAACAAAATGACTATGAATGATTCTTAAACATTTATGAATGCATAAATATTTACATTTTTCTTTTTCGCATTTAGTTTATTTACCCATCCCCAAAAATCGATATTAAAGATATACACAAACCAATAGGCCTACCTATCAAAATCCAATTGTTTTATATTAGTTAATATAATGTTGATACATTTATAAAATAAATCTGAGTTCATTATAGACTGTTAAACATGTATATCTACTATTTTTCTAATGTTAATAAACATAGCAGTGGAAATTTGTGGGTGGTTTGTTGTCAAACCATAACCACAATAGAGTTTGTGAATTGGCGATGTTTGATACGAAATAGGAAGAAACCACTTACTATTACAGTCCTGTAGAGCCTCAACTCCCAAGCTGCCAGATGTACTTTGATTGACCGCTATTGTTTTATATTATAAAGTAAGATTCTGATGGTTTTCTTTAAAACAATTGTATTTTGCAACAGACTCTATTTCTATATTGTAAAATTTAAATTGAAAAGATTGTCATACGTTCATATAACACATAGGGCTGTAGCCAGGAGGCAGTAATGGGGTTGTCCACCCCACCCCACCCCAAGACTTAATAAAATGTTTATTAATGCTGCCTTATTTACAAAATAGAAAACCATAATTAAGGTACAAAAAAGATTTATAACTATTAGTGATTTAGATTTAATGTTTAGATCTTGTAAAGTTTTCAGGCTTTTTATACAAACTTAGGGTTATTAACACATGTTACTGCACCTATAGAGAATTCAGAAATTCGTGTATCACACCTGATTTCGCTCCATGTTAAAAATAAGTAACATGACCAAGAAACGAATTCACAAAATCTACCAAATTTCTGTGAAATTTAGCTATATAGAGTTAGAACCTCTAATTAGCTCATTTATAAAAATCCAATTTGTTGAAAGTTTTTTTTAAATCAAACATTTGTAAACATTTTAATACGTGTTCTTAAACTTTTATTTGTATACCAAAGTGTACTGTATATATAAGGCACATTTAATTGATTTTTTACTATAAATACTTACTATACATATACATTCTTTATAAATATAATTTCTAACACTTAAATCTTGTAGATCCCGGTCCTTAGTTACCAAAATAACAACTCCAAATATATTATAGAGGCATTCAATAATCATAAATATTTTTGCCCTCCCGCAAATGGAGGGCTGTGCTCCCCATACCCCTCTATAAATTTCGCCCTAGCTAGAGTCTTTTTTAGTCTAGATGAAATATGAATAAATTAAAAGAAAGCATCCACATATTTATCAATACATTAAATCAATTCTAGACATAGGCACAAATAGTATTGTGTTTCAAAAACAGTGGCAGCTCGTGTATAGGCACTGTGGAACTGCAGCACCCCCTATTTCCACTTGATATTATCGATAACATTTAATATAATGAGTCCTTTTTTCTTTAATTCTTTATTTATTTTTGTAGTACAATATATATCCCTTAAGCTTAATGTCAGTACTTCAGTAGCCTTCCCCCAGTTTATAAAAAAGATACAAAAAACTTTGTATGGAACTGTGCGCTTCACAGTGTCAGATACGTGGTGTTTGACTGTTGTGCGCACGCGCACATAGTAGGGGATTGGGGAGGAAGGCGGGACTGCCAGGTAGAGAGAGCACTGTTGCTCTCGCAGTGCTGGCTCTTGCGTGATGGTGAATGGAAGCGTGTGTTGTGCTTAAAAACCATGTACCATATTCTTGAATGTGATAAAGTGTAGAATAGTGTAGAATTAGATTATTATTCATGCTTCCAGATATTCTATTTGATTCCTTTTTTTTCGGTTCTTTTATTTAACAGAAAACTTTAACCATGACCTTGCATCCCAAATAAATAATTTATGTGACTGTAAGTGAACTTCAACAGCTTAAGTTTTCACAGCTATTTCTCCATGAGAAAGTTACAGTTAAGAAAATAGGTCATTCAACACCCGATATTCTAATATCTCAGCCAGGCAATAGTAACAACAAGAAATATATTCGTAGCTTTAATTCTGAATGGTACCAACGGAAAAGTTGGCTTTGCGGCTGTGAAGTAAAAAATGCACTGTTTTGCTTTCTGTGTTAGCAGCACCCCCACTAATTTTAGCTATGAGCCGCTACTGTTCAAAAGTGTATAGATGTAAAACCTAAGACAACTATACTATGGGGTTTCCATATTTATAAACAAAGAATGGCTAAGTGATAATTTCTTAATCGATTTGTACATTCTAAAAAAAAGCATAAAAACTTTGTTTTATTAATGCATCACTTAATCAAATAGTATTTCTATAAACAATATTAACATAAAAATAACTTCTAAATGAGTAATCAGATTTCAAGTCTTTTAATGACGTAGGTATTTATTTTACTAAGAAAAACTAAAAAAATGTATTCATTTGTTTCTTCAATTAAGGTTTGCATAATTTCTTTTAAAAAAATATTTTATTTATAAATGATATTTAACATGTACTTAGCTTATGTTTAAATTTAAATATTTATTAAAATGTGTTCACATATTATATAGTTTGATATTCATCTTTATGTTTGACAATTATTTGTATCACACAAAAAAAAAACAGCCAAAGTATGTGATCAAAGATATTAGTGGTATTATAATAATATAATACAAAGTAAATGTTATCTTAAATTACATAGTAATAAAGTATTTAAAATTAACAACTTGTCATATACATTAGGAACATCTCTTACTATCGTCAATCAAATAATAGAGAAGTGGTAACATTTAACATACAATTAATTATTGTAGTAAATTCAAATTAATATTATCAAAAGTTTAGATTGTTTGATAGTTTCAGAAAAAACATATATTGGATCAAATCAAATGTGTATTTTTATTTTAGCATTACTTTAAACTCATTTTAGTACCAATGTATAGCAAAAGTTTTATGTTTTAATAGGCCTTAAATTATATTAATGATTTTAACTTATTGGTTTCCCAATAGATGTTGCCAGTGTTTTCCTGTCAAATAGCTATTGGTAGCAAAGCAATTTAATTGTCTTTCAGTAGTTTTGATATGTTAATAATGTATCAAAAGAATGAATGAATATAATACATACTTTAATTGGCATAAATACTCGAGCTATGATTTTATTTTAGACTGTGATATATATTTGCTCCTTACACTTGTGTTCATTGAGCAGATATGAATAAAAACCCTTTTTTTTTAAACTTGGCCCAAATATATTAGTAAGCTTAAAAATTCTAAAGACATCTGCAAGTAAAAATAAATTCACATTCATATAATTTTTACTTAAATAGAAAATCAAAACAAGAAATAAAAATAGATTGTGTATCACTTTTCATAAATTTTGTCATTAACTATCAATATAAAAACTTTTTTTTGTTAAAAATCAAATGTCTTCAAGCAACTTAATATGACATGCTATCATAATATTTTCAATAAATACATATACCAAAAAGTTTATAATTAAATAAGGCTAAAATCTAATGTATTTTCTTGGCACTCACTTTCAAAACAATCTTCTTGTTAATTACTCTTCTTAAATAATTTGTGGATAAATCACTATTTATTCACAGCATATGTTATTTTAAATTCGTAAATGTGACACTCCTACTGCCACCTAAATATTTCTGTATTGCCACTCATTTTGTATAATTTTACTACTCCAAAATATTATTATTAACAATTATGTTTTACCTCAAAATATACTTATTAGATGTTCTAATAGTTATGAAATATGAATTAGGTTGAATTATTATTTTTTTAATCAAATCATTTACAATTGTAAAAACCAAAATCATCATTTGAAACTGATTAAGCAATACCTCCTTTTGTGCTATTATTACACCTACTTAGTACAATATTATAAATAATATGCTAGAAAAGAATAAGGAATAAAGTTTCATTGGTTCTCTATAAACAATTGTACTTTAGTTGCCTCAATTAATAACTTGTATTAGGACACTCTGCTATTATCTAATCCCATGTTTAATATTTATTGATTTAAACCTATATATTATTTAAAATTCAAAAAATCCAGAGCTTTAGCAATAATGGGGCCTTTTCAAAAACCAAACAAAAGTTTTTGGTTCCAGTCCTATATAAAACTAAGTATGAGCATCATTTTGGTTAAAATAACTTAAATAACCATTTTATTTGTATTCGTGTTTTAACTAACAACATATTTCAAAAGTGATTAGGGCATCATATTGGGAAAATATCTTAAACGGCAGCTCATAAAATAATTCATTCTAAAACAATAACTGAATCAAAATATTGCTTGTATAAATATATACAATACAAATAGGCATCCATTGCCTTTCAACTTTTTAATCTAATTTCATAAAATTTTCTTCCAGTTTTAGAAGAAACTATAAATAGTATATATTATGCATTAAATACCAAAATGTTGTGTAAAATAATCTTAACAAATACACTTTTTTTTTGTGCCTATTAAAAACAAACCAGAAATACAATTACCCAATAGTGCCTTGACTCACTCAAGATTTCTAACATTGAATACAAATTTCTTTCATCAGTTGACTGTAACAATGGGATGACGATTCTAAGTCAAAACCTGCAGGTGAACATTATCTCAATCTTTAGGGCAGGAAGATGAACAAAACTTAATATGTTTTGGTCAATTTCCGCTAACTTTTTATGTTTCTCAGTTTTACTTTCTCTAGACTCCTTGGAGAGAAAAGTATTGTTAATGTAAAAAGAAATCTAAGAGATTTTGATAAATGTCAATGTTTCATGACCCCCTGAAACCGAAAATAGTGGTTTATGCAATGCAATTTGTCTGTATCTTGGCCTAGAGCTTAAACCATTTTAGATTGGCCTAAAACTTGGTATCCAGGATTTCCATAGGGTTCCCCCAAGGGATTTTTTTTTAATTAGATATCTAACCATAAAATTAAGGGTAGCTTACTTGAGGTAAAAAGGGAAAAAACATTAATTTTCTCAAAATCCGCCCTTCAGACTTTTATTCAATTTTCTATTGAGGCACTTACATATTTTTATCCTGCCAGTTAGAAATGTTAAAAGCAAAATGTTGGCGAATTATATTGTTTGGGAGACTGTATTTTCATTTTTCATTTTAAATATTTTCACATATTTTACCGTATTCTACATATTTTTGAAGTTATAACATAAAATTTCATATTTTGTGTGTTTATTTAATGAGGTATTATTTTATATCTTTCTTGAGAAAAATACTTTAAAATGTTGAGTCATTAATTTTCATGCAACCTGTACTTTAATAAAGAAATGTATTCAGTGAAGGGATGGCAGTGAGAAAAGAAAAAGTCAAATATGCTGGCGTGTCAGAGAGGATTACAGTTGCTGTAACTTAACTTTTTGTTAAACATTTCTCGTGCTGTGAAGGGGAGAGAATGTGGTGTTGCCATAAAGTGGTCTCAGTGGAACGTCTCTCATGTGGCGTGTAAGTTTGTAAACACTATTCTAAAAGTTGTAAAAACAATAGTTCTTGGATCTGATTAGCTCGTTTTCTCATTGTTCATTGGTCAGGAGAAGAAATGAATATAGAGCAGCAAGAAAACATAACATCAGCTGGCAGAGAATTTTTCCACAATTCCACATGACAAACATTCACACACAGTTTGCATTTCCTTCCCCTACCTCATTCCCCAACGTTTCTTTCGACCACAGCCTCATACTTATAGTTAGTTCACAAATTATAAGCTAATAGAGTACAAAAGATAGCCGATAGGTTAAGTGTTTTGGAAGAGTGGCCTTCAGAAACTTTCAGCCATCAAATCAAATTTTATTACACTAATGTTTGTGTACATTATTAACGTAACCACCTATGTGGTCTAGTGGTTATAACTCATGGATACAAATCCCGAGGTCCCTGGTTTGATTCCCCATGACTTCAAAGTTTCTGTAAAGCAGCGGGCCTGGAACAGCATTACCTCAAGCTCATGAGGACAAATATGAAGATACTTGAATGTAAAAGTAGCAGCTCTAGTCTAGAAAACTAAGTTTAACAACTGAATGATTCATTGTGTTGAGCACATGACACACTCTATCAGCAGGAGTTGACAGTATCTCCGCCAACAGGTGGTGGCCACTTAGTCAGTATGGTTTGATTGTGGGCTAACACCATTGAGTTTTTTTCTATTACTATAAACGTAAGAAAAGAAAGTTTATACAATATTAAATATTTTCATAATATTACATATTTCAATATATATTTTAACTGATGTTGTTACTACATATTTATGTACATATTTTGTAGGTTAATAGTACATAAAAATCAGGGCTCTACTTATCATTGTAAAGTATTAGTATTATTCACAATTAAAACTTATATTTTTGGAATATATTTTTATATAAACAATATTTTATGAGCCATAAGTATATATGAGCTCTTTTGACAATTGGAACTGATTGTAATACTCTTTCGGGGACAGGGATGTTCCTCTTTTATCAATGTTTCTGAAACAATGTATGTATATTTCATTTATGCACTTTGGTGGTGTTTCTGCAACAATGTTTAATATTATTTCGCTTTACATATCTTACAATTTTTTTATTAACTTTCTCTATTTTAGTCTACTTGATATCTAGAGGTTATTGGGAAATAACTCAAGTTTTTTTTAATCTTACCTTCATATTAAGGGTAGTGTTTACAGATGAGTGATTTCTTTTAATTACACATTTTTTAACAATGCCTCTTAATGATTTTGTTTAAAATTGAAATCTAGAGAATGATAACCTCCCAAATAACATTGTATACTTGGTTTATGAGTAAAATTCATTAAAGTGTAGTTTAAAAAGGAGTCATTTTTGAAAATTCAAAATATTTGTAAAATGTCTCTTGGGATTTTGATTAAAATGTATCTTTGAGGAGTGTTTGGTATGACAAATAACACTGTGTATATGCTTTTTGTCGGAAAATTTGTTTAAGGGCAGTTAATATGTACCTTTTTTTTAGTTAGAATATTTTAAATAATAATGATAATAACAATACTTAGCACCGAGTCTTACTACATGTTGGGTTGTACGTTAAAATTTTTTTTAATGGCGCTAGAGATTTTGTCCTAAATATGTATCTGTCAAGTTTCTTAAATAATAAATAATTATAATATTAGTTTTTCTAGTCAAATAATTTTATAGTAGTTTACTGACTGATTTTGGTAAAATAAATTAGATTTTTTTTTTTAAATAGATGTAATGATTTAGTTCAAATTTAGTTTTAGGGGACTATTTTATGTGATCACTATTGATCTATGCTTATTTTTCTAAGATAATTAATCTAAGAATAGTAGTCTACTTACGACCAATTATAAAAAAATTGAAATTTATCAAAATTGCTCTTGAAGATCAAGCTCAAAATTGGTATATGAGAATAATTTTTTATGTTAAGTATGAATACATTTTTAACTTTACAAATTAAAATATATTTTAGGGTAGTTTACAGATAGCTGGTTATTGAAAATTTGAAATTTGTTAAAAGAATTTGAACAATTTGGTTTAAATATAAAGAGGGCTCATTGAACATTTTCTTCCACAGTATAACATACAATATGATAAAGTTTTTGTGATTGTGTCATACCACTTAGTTGTTCTATCTTTAATAAAGTAATACAAAGTTAAATTTCTCACCGAGAAATTTCTTACTCTTTCTTATAGCAGTTTGGGGTATGTTGATAGTAATGCTTTAAAACCCAATTAAACCCTTGGTTATAGAGCTGAGTATTAGTGGAATGGTTTCAGGCAGCATCAGGAGGGGTAAGACTTCCTGTTCTCTATTTTATTGATGCTTAAAAAGATGACCAGAAAGTTAACTATTCTAAAAAAGCTAACTATTTAAAAAAAATTAAATAAGATGTTTTTTCTTATATTTAATTTAGTATGAGGCTGCAAATCATAGGAGCAATGCCATATGAGATAATAGACACACCTTTGTGAAATTCTTTCTTTTACATTGAATAATTTATGATAAGGGAATTTTTCAATGTGGCTTAACACAAAGAATACAGCAAAGTAATGTTTCTTAAAGTTTGTGTCAATTATTATTATTATAATGTTCATTATTACATTAAACACAAAAGCCTATTATTGACTTAATATATGTAAATGGGATCAGATACTCCCTTAAAAGGAATTTATCCACACTTATGTTGAGAGAGGATGACAAAACTCCAAAGTTAAGATCACATGGGAAAAACATTTTTAGTGTAACCAACTAAGATACAAACTTTTAACTTTATCATCAATGGTGACTAATTAAAATGTCAATCGATCAACTTAAAAGGTCGGCCACAACAACAGATCTAGCATTTAAAGACTGATTTTAGCTAAAAATTACATTTGTGGCCATGTGCAACATTAAAATTTTAGTCACTAACACCATTGTAAAAGATTTGCTTCTCCTAATCTCTCCTCAATAATTAATAGAATCGGGATCTGGTATCTTTGAGTCAAAAGCAAGTCTAGAATCCAGTGCTAGGGAGTGCTCTCTTGCTTACTGGCCCCAGAAGTCCACACTAATGACAACCTAGTTCAATTTGCTCTAAAGACAAAATTAATCATCCACATTTAACTGTTCACATTTTTAAGGCAAAGGGTTGAAATCATCAATTTGTATCTAATTAAATAAGAAACAGATATCTGTAGGTACAATGAAAGTGTGTCCCTTATAAAATTTAAACTTTTAATGTAACTAGTAAAAATGTTTATTAGAAAGCACGTTCTATAGAACTTCAAAAACACTAGAATAAAATAAGTTATTTAGAACATAAAATTCATTATAAAATTTAAAATGTTTTCATTGGAAAATATAAAATATAGCTATGAGATTAAAATTTATTTTCTGTTTAAGTGAACGATAATATAAACCATATCCCACCATCATAGTGAGTTGTATTAATTTAAAATATATTTTGCTACAAAGAATGTTGGGATTTAATGATATGTATATAACATTACAATTACTATTATTTGATCTTCTAGATACTATTTTAGGACATTATGCTGATATTAAGATAAAAAAAAAGGTCTTGGGGAATTGTTTCCAAAATATTGTTAATATAGTGATAAAAACTATATTTTTTTAACGAGCATTTATTTTTGAAAAATCTACTGGTGGCTATGTTTTTTAAACCTTTTATTTTTGAAACATGTACAAATATATAAAGGGTTATAATTTTTTAAATATAGCTTCAAATCAAGGTTACAAAATAGTTAGAGAAGAAAATGGTTCAGTCACACTAAAGTCCTCTAGACTGAAACCAGACTTCAAACGGTTTTGGGCATATCATTTAATTTTATCATGGCCTAAATAATTTTACTTATTATTATTTTTCAAGGTTAATTTCATGTGAATAGTGTTGTATTTAAAAATCGATATGAAATTAATATATATTAAAAAACTACATCCTCATTCACCGTTCATCTTAGATCAGTCAGCAGTGTGACTAACTATCAATTTAACCTTATAATACTATTGTCAATGTATAGTGCTGTATTGCTATCGATACATAAATCTGACGTAAAAACAGATAAAACATTTCATAAGCTTATTCCATTATTTTCGTTTAGTTTTTAAACCTTTTTTGTTTAGTTTTATTTAATTTTTTATTAAATCAAAACCAACATATATCAAATTTAAAAACCAAAAGAATCAATATATTTAAAAACTCATGTAGATACAATTAAACGTCGGTATATTTAAACATTTTTGTAATGGCTGGAAGTATCTAATTATTAGCAAAAAAAAGAAGAAATGAAAATATTTGTATTTAACAAATTGATAACAGTCTGGTCACAGTTAATTCTGGTGTTTCCCACAAATTTATTAATACTATTGGTATGTAAATATGGCTTCTTCTTCTAAATAACTTAATGCAACGTCTAAGATACAACCATTCGTCAAGACTGCTAATTGTTGACTGACTGTTGGAGCCATATTTCTCAGGAAGGGGGGAGGGGGGGGGGGCCTCGCTTGCCAGAGAGGGGAGTGACTAATTGGAGGTTCAATGACCACTATATTAAAAAAAAGAAATTAAATCGTATCTTATTGAAAAGAACTAACTTCTAAACTCAAATATTGTATTATGTAAGATCTTTTTCCATTATTGTGTGATAGTCAGCAAAGCTAAAGGAGGAAGATGGAAGCATTTTAATGAACTGACTCAGCTACAGGCTGGAAACAGTTGATGATGGTTATGACGATGATGATGATAAATGAGCAAAGCTACATTTTTCTGGTAAAATAAATAAACTTCTAAATATCTAAAGTAATTAATAAACAAAATAAAGTGTAGGCCTATACATAATCCTAATACATTTTAATCATTCCTGTATTACTGCAGTGCTTAGTGTGGCACGATCTGGGCATCAGGACCTTTAATTTTGAAACGTTTGGACTGGGAGTCAATATTAGATTGCTCTAATCTCACACACAATTTCGGAAACAACTAACGTTTAAACATCTGAGCTGTGAAAACTGATGTCATACTAGTGGATGGTAACAAGACTCAACATGACAGCTCAACACCATGCAAGATATTATTTCTATATCAAGTATAACGACATAAAATCATATGGATTCCTCACTTTCTCTCTCCAAAGAAAATGTTTTTTTTAAAGAAACGCCCCCACAAAATGAGGAAACAGAGGAAAACATTATCATTGCTTTGGGTACAACATTCAATCCTTATATAAAATGGTTTGTGTGAAACCAAAAAAGATCAACCAAATCTATATCCTCGTTCACAGTTCATATTATTCAGTAAACAGAATAACTGCCGATTAAACTAATAATCCTAGGTTCAATTACAAATAATACATCCACATTTAAAGGAAATGTATCTGTCTAAATTAATTCTCTCTTCAATTTAGAAACTGATTTAATGTAAGGGAGTTTTTATTCTTAAATATTATTCGTAATATACATATTTTGTAGAATCCCAATGGCTTAGTTCTTTGAAACATCATCAGCTTTCAAGTGTGGGGTCAGATTGAAAACTCGGTCATTATCAAGTAACCGGAATTCTGTAAAACATCAATATTTAAAAATTAGCACTTTTTTTTAAGCGTGTGACCAGATCGCAGTTTGCGACTTTGCTCAGTAGTGAATTATCTCATTAAGTTCTGTTAGGTGATAACATTTTGGCTTTGGTGGCTATCGGTGTTGTGTTGCTTGGATGAAAGCTACACTTTGCAGCTCTTTTGCATAGCATTTGAGTTTTACTCTTTTTTACTAACCTCTCAAGCTCTGTGGAGTGACTCTTTTTATAATAGCAAGGTTGTGGGAAACCAAAGTAACATTGCTGGTTCTTTTTGGTCATGTACAGAGGAATTGTGGTAATAAACTAATTTTAATGAAATTAGAAAATATTTATTTATGGTTCAAAATTAGAAATGTTTGCATCAGGGCTAGCTATATTTGGTTGATTATGTATGTCAGTGTGAGCTAGATTTTTATTTGTATTAATTTTTGTCAAGTGTCCTTTGCTCTGAGCAACGACAACACCACAGGCTATGCTGAGAACATTTGTTTATGAGTCTTGGCTCACAACTTGTGTCATCCTCTGCTCATGCACATACCCACATTCATGGACGGTGCGAATGAGCACACAACCTCCTACCTCTTTGGTGTTCTTGTCTTGATTAATGCTTGTTACCTCGAAGATTGTCATGTAGTGTCGTGTGCTACTTTCATTAATATTGTCTTTTTTTTGTTAAGTGTTACTTTGTTCATTCGGACATTCACGTCTATGATTTACCTCATAACATTTCTAACAGTCTTTTATTTTCCTGCATAATTATTTTGGTTGGTGTGCTGAATATTTGTGTTTAATTTTGTTTAAATAATTATTTTTGCTGGTATGTTGAGTTACCGAAAATTAACTTTCAACATTTAATAAAGTTAACTACTTGCTAAAAACCAAAAAAGCTAGTTTCATATCTATGAAAAATTAAATGTTAAAATGAGGCCATATAAAAATTATTTCGACAACACAAACACACACACAAAACTCTGTTTGGACCTTTTAATAGAGACTGGTACAAAAGTAAACCCTTGCTGACTGCGAGTGAGAGTATGAAATACTGATGTGTTTCAAACCCTTAGTTTTTGATAATGGTAGCCTGTGCTCACTTGAATTGCGACCCTCACAGTATCCCGGAGGAAAATTAAATGGAAACGCTGGGTGGCAGATGTGAAATAGCTAATGATTTTTTAAAAAAAATTATTTATATAAGTTGTTTTGTTTTGTTTTCTTAATACATTTTTGGGAAATTAACAAACTTTATCGGCAAAATAATTTAAAATATCCTACCAAACAATAATACAATTTATATATATTAAATAAATTGTTTATAAAGTGTTTTTTGTAGGCCTGGGGCCTATATTAAGTTAATGGGACTGCTAAATATCTCTTTGAACTTCGGTAAAAACTGGTAATCATATTTGGCCTTTGGGATGAAAAACTTTGTACCACCCGGCCTTAGACCATGAAAATCAGGGCAGGTAAATATTATTGTTAGCCCTGGACATGTTTTAGCTCACCGAACACCACAATTAAGATAATATAGTTTAACTTAAGATAGGAAGTAAAGAAACAAACCTTTTATAAAATAAAAACATCGTTAGTAAATTAATCAATCTGATGAATAGAAAAATTGGTTTAACCTAAAAAAATATAGTTTTTTTGAACTATTATTTAACCTATCTATAGACTAGGTCTAAATTTGAATAATATGCTGTTCTTCATCTATGTTTTGCTTCAGAAGCTGCCATAGAATTTCAAAGGGAAAATTTTCAATATTATATAGGAGGTATTACTTAATCAATGACCAAATGTATGGCTTCTACTAGGCAAGTGGATTTGTAGAAATATGATTGTTACAAAAAATGTTTAACCATCGCATATTACAACCTGTTAAGGTTATACGCATATATACTAGTTACACTAATGAATTAGGAATGAGGGAGGTTGAATTTAAAGGAAGTGTATCACATTTGCGTGGAGTGGGAGTGGAAACCAATATTTAAAAAACCACCCCCAGTACACCTGACCAGGATTCAAACCTCGATTTCCCTGTCATCAGTAGTCTAGTCCTACCTGAGAGTGAAGCCTTAGACCATGCGTCCACCAATGCAGGTTGTTACATATTAACATACATCTTAATTAGCACAATCTATGAAGGTAATGAAACTTGCCCAGGGATTGCATAGCTCTTAGTCTTTCATGAACTAATATGTCTAGTTACACACAACATTATTAGTATTGCAGAAACATTAATTATTTTCTAATTGTGTATTTCAAATTTAATAATCAATAATAAAATATAAAATCATCCTATTAATGATATTATTTATTAATCATTCAAGAACATTTATGTAAAAATACTAACATTTGAGATGGTAGTAAAATACATTTTAGGTCTTTATAAAAAGTTAGCAAACAGTTTTTTTTAAAGGTGCAAAGTGTGAATTGTATTTTGATTTGTCCATTACAGAAACAAACCTTGAAGAAGTTTATTAAAAAAAAAAAAGTACCCAATTAATAATATTATATTTGGATTAAATTGTTCCATTTTAATGTAAAATAAAGGATAAATATAGGGTTAATTGGCATGCTTACCTTAGAATAGCCTATATAGTTTTGTAATACAAGAATATGTTAAGAGTGTGAACAAGAATGCATGATTACACACTACATAACTAATACCACACTGGATGAGCAGTGGATGCCATGAACAAAATAGGTTTCTTCATATCAAACATTTTTTTCTTAAATAAATAAAATATCTATTATATCAGTATGACATCTGTCAACTAAGTACCCTGCTCTATCATCAAATTTTGTTTTCCTCTTTTCTCCATCAAAATGTTTAAATCTTTTTAACAATATGCAACAATTTATATCTAATACATTATTTCAAAATGAAAATTGAAATAAAATATTAAATACTTTGAGAACCGTGCACGCTTAGTGGCAATATTCTTTAATCTTTTCTACATAATAGTGATAAATATAATTTGTTTAACCATTTTTAAACACAACAACAAAACCAAATTTCGATTAATGACAAAATTAATAGTGTAAAATAATTCTAATTTTTTTGGAAAGAAAATTCACCTAATTCATAGAAGAATGTTAATATATATATCACAACTTGGCACCTAGAGTATTTTAATGAGATAGTTAACATTTTTATCATTATAAACTATACCAAACCAACCAAACTAAACCTTTTAAGTGATATCAACATATTTTTCATTATATTCTGTGATTATTAAATACATTGCACTAAATTAACAAACAATCTCACTGATCACATTCACGCTAGTTTAAAGCATGGTCCTATAGATCCCTAGTCTATTAGGCTATCTTGATCCTTCAATTTTTATAACAAAATATTTTTTATTTGATCAACATTTTTATTCGTTCACAGATGAACTGCGAGGTTAAGCTTGGTTGGAATGATTTTAGTTATAAGCATTATAAATATTATGCGCCAAAATAAAAATCATGTGCCAAAATATTTTCAACACAATAACTGAGATAGCTTTTCTAGTTTTGATCAAAATGTGTGACAGTCCACTTCAGGTTGTTTCAATAAAAGATGTGCAAAATGTGTTTTACAAAATAATAATATAATACTTATTTACTTACAAGAATTAAGCTTGTTATGTAGAAAAGGAAATTGTTGCACTTGTAAACATCTAATTCATCTCAATAAATATGTTAAGTCACCATTGGGTTGTAATCTAGGATTTTGTAGATGACTCCCATTAACTGAGCTTTCTTTAGTTTTTTGTTTTTAACCATGTAGAATGATTTTACAATATTAATATTGTTATCATTGGGAATTTGATTATATTAAATTTGTTATCAATGAGCATTTGTGTTTGTTGTTGTGTGTATGGATACTAAAAAATATAAATTTTATCATAACATGACATAGAAATGGATTAAAGAAACTCATCGTTGGCGTGCACCATTTCCAATACCGTAATTTATTGTGGCTGTATCCGAATAGGCTTGAGGATCCTTGGAAGTATCCTTGAGTTCAAGATTTTATGAATTCACACACCCCACGCACTTCCTATCAAAGACTTAATTAGCCAATTTTAACTGCAATGAGCCTTGCTACATACATATACCTACCAACTATGTCAAACACCATCCACCAGACTTAGTGAAAATAAATAGCCTACAGAGTTTAATATTAGTATCATTTTATTGTTTGTGTTGACTTTTCCCATTTTTTGCAAAAATTAAAGCACACCAATAAAAAAAATTGCTACTTCTTAATAATATAAAACATCTCTGCCTTTAAAGCATCCCATATAGTTTATAATGGCGGGCAACATAATGTTCTAGGTTCTAGTAGATGAAAAGAGATTAATAAAATGGTTTCCAGTGAAACACGCCACCAAGGAAGTATCAACGAAGTGTTGCTTCTGTCCTTGACTCAAGGGCATGTGAGGGGTGATCGACATCCTTGGTGATAATTCAGACAGATCCACACTAGGTCATGTGATTACCTATGCAACTAGTAAAGGTTAATATCAAGGCAACAATGTGTAAGTAGAGAATTCGGATACAGCCTGTTTCTGTAGTATTATTATTTTTAAGGCTATTTCCTCTAGCACAACAATGATGAATGACTACAATTATTTCCTCTAAGCATAATAAAAAAGTATAGCTTCAAAAGAAACTTAACCATGGTTGATTTAATAAGTAATCAGTTTAGTATCTTATATAAGTCAACAACATTACTATACAATGTATTAAAATAAATGCACACCTAACTCTAAAACTGTATTAATTTAGTCATCCAAAGTTATTGTTTAGTCCTGACCAGACATTGTGGAATCTACATTACCTCCTGTCCCATTATCTTCATGCTCAAGCTCATTTACAATACTTATTGAGGATGGTTTCTTTCTATCAAGGCGAGTGGGACAGTCTGCAATGAGGTGATCTTGAGATTTGCAGTTATGACATCGCTTGGGTTGAGGACCCATAGTACATTTTGCAGCAATATGGTTTGCAAACTCTCCGCAGTTATAGCACCTGAAATAATATTAAGAGAAAGATATATTTAATCAATAGGTTTTCCCTTCAAACTTAGTGGGTACAAGATAGATTTACAAAGTTCCTACTATTTTTACCTTTTAAATATGTTCTCAGTTAAAAACGATTCAATTTAGCTATCTATAATTAACTCAAAAAGGTATGAGATCTTGACCTTTTTTTTTCTTATTACTAAATTAAAGAAATATAAATATGAATTGATGGTAATTGTGTCCTTCGAAATTTGTATATTTCTGTCTTTTTGTCACCCTTCTCTTACCTAACGTTAACATTTTAAAATAAACTATGAATTAAGGGTCTGGTCAATGTTCGTTGGAAGTGAAGAGTCGCATCAGCGCTAGCCTCTAATTTACGGTAGCAGAAGAAACCAATTGAGTTATACTTTGTCTTCAGTGGCTCAGTCCGCCCATAGCGTTGCCAGAACTATCAGCACTTTAGAGCCCAGCCCCCTTCCATTCACCCATCCAAAGAGTAGGACTAAGTTGGCAAACAAACAAAACAAATCTATAATCCTCTGAAACCTTTATCACAGGTAGCAATTACCTCTGAATTGAAGGGGGGGTAGAGTCTAAACTTGTACATAGCCTTGCCGAGGGCAATTAGGAGAGAGAACCTAAGATTTGTCAATTGGTTTGGTCTTTCATTGAAATTCATCCTGGCCAGAGCGTACACGAATTTCAAGTTTTCTAGCTCTCAGATAGGTTCATTCATAATCAAATTAGGGTATGGTCTAGTTTGCCAGTAATGGGGAAGTCAGCCATTAAATCCTGCTCGGGTGTGTGTCTAAAAAGAGTTTTTTTTTTATGTTTTCCACTCTATCTCCACACCAATGTGGTTACAATGTTTCTAAATTTTACCTTACTATTTCCTATACCCTATTAGTGCATTTAAATGGTTATAGATCAGACAAGTGGTTATACACAATAGGAAGAATGATAATATTAAGGTGCGGGGCTAAGAATAAATATATAATGTAGGGATAGCGTAAGGTCTACTCGAAACTATACCATTCCGGAACTGTGACTATGCATTAAATTAAATAATTAATAACCAAGCCAATAACAAATATTAACTTATAAAATTGTATTGAATATTTAATAGCAAATACAATTTTAGAATATGCATACATTTTTACATTAAATCATGATACAGTAGGCTAATGCTGATTTATTCAAAAACAACTTTTTATTAGACCTACAAATATTTTGATCTTTTCATTACTAAAATATTACTTATGACACATAATTAAAAATAACAACTATACATTGGCAATACTAGTATAATGCAAATACAATCAATATCGCAAATTACACTTATGAAATACCTATGTTATTATTATGTATTATTTTTATTTTCATCATCATCATCATCATTTTTATTATTATTATTATTATTATTATTATTATTATTATTATTATTATTATTATTACTACTGTGTCTTAGTAACCGTTGAGGTTATACACACTTACTCTAATGTGTAATGGTAGGGTGATTGTGAAATGAAATGAAAGACCTAAAGTTTAACGTGGGTTCCAAACCAAGGTGGAGGCCTGGTATTCTACAAATTCACAAGTTGTGGTTAATACACGTCTTGTCAGAGGTGAAGGAAGGGTTTGGCAATCAGATAAATCTGTGCCGGGATTGAGGGTTGAACCCTGGACCTCAGCACAGAAGTCCGACATCTTACCCCTAGACCACCAGGTCACCAGATACCTATATTATTATTTACTGAATAATTAGGGTCTACCTCTAATAAGTTTTGATATTTAATGAATTTATCTACACCAGTACAATTATAAGTCTATTTGAGTTATGTAAATGACAGGGAGATCCTGGATAGTTCAATAGGTACATAAGTTAGCGAGTAGAGCTGAATGACCAGACTTAAAATCCCTACTCTTCGTATTTTTCTATCCTTGCACAATCGCTCTATTAGAATGTCATCTGAAAATACATATTAGTTTAGTTTAAAATAGTTTAAAAAATGCTACAGTGGGACTCATCATACACATCATTGGGCAGACTGATCATCAAGTTCCTATAATCGGATTTGCTGTCTACGGCAAGGTCCGCATTATAATCCCAGGAGGATTTAATGAGAACCTTTTCCTAAACGGATTATTACCCTACCTTCACCATCTTTACACATCCTTTGAATATTAATTACAAGTGTGTATAGCCTGGACATGTCTTAAGACATGGTGGGGGGGCATAGGAGGGGAGGGTGGAGATATGGTCCTAGCATGAATTCCAAAATTGGCGTTTAAGCAAGGGAATATGTCTTTGTAACATCTTGGGTCACTTGGATATAAAAACTATCATCTGTATCAACAGTAAGTAATGAATAAATTAAGGTACCCAAGGCACTTATAAAAGTACAAAAGAAGTTATGAATGGAATTCAAACCCAGATCGCCACATCATCGGAAGTCCAGTCTTTAGCGAGAGTGATGCCTAACCTTTCATGCATCTACAAAATGAAGGTTCTGTTTTGTTAGGTTGAGTAATATTGACATAGGTGATAGGTCTGTCATAGACAGAATTAAAAATTAAAAGCGCAAAAGAATGCCAAAGAATTGAAAATACTTCACAATCATTATTTAAAGCAGTGTTATCTGTGATTCAGAACCAAATACTACTCATATTTCATACAAAATACTTTATCAATAAACTTTTCATTTTGGTGTTCTTTTTTATCACCGAGTCTTACTATCCGTTCGGGTCACTAACCTTTTTGCTATTGAATAGGAAAATAAACAAAACTATTTTAATCCTGATAATATAATTGTTTTTTTTAAATATGACTAAATCATGTTTATTACTTTCTAATACTTACTTAGTCTATGGTATTAGGAACTCGAGAGTGCATTGCCACACTTACTAAAGTACGCCACCTATTCTTATTTTGAGTTAGTCCTATCCAGTCCACCATTACTCATGAGGATGACATATAAAGAGGTATACCTGTTTTGGGGGAGAAATTCCACTAATAGTTTACTGAAGGCTTTTTTTTTATTTCAAAAAATTAATATTTTAAAAGGTGGCTTTAGTAGTTTGGTTCAAATTGGGTAATTGTTCAGCTTTTTACATTATAAATATATATGTTTTAAAAAAAATTAGAATAGTAGTTAACTAATTACTGAGTTTTGTAACATTAGCTTTTTTTTAAATGGCTCTAATGATGAGGTTCAAAACCAAAAACTATTTTGTATTATCAATATTATTGTATCTTTATTTATCTAAAATAAATTTCCTTAGGGTTGTTTAGCTTCGATGAATGATATAAAAAATGTAATGGTTTTGAATTTATCTTGATGATTGAATTGAAATTATTAGTTTTTCATGTTAACATGATAACAAATAATTTTAGAAGTTTCAAATAATTACTTTTAAGAATTTAAATTTTGTTAAATAATCATATCTGAACAATTTGGTTTAGAAATGTATTAATAAAGAGTGTTTATTGTAACAAGATGATTTGTTTGTTTTGATGAGAAAATTAACCTATGTATAGTTTACTCAAAGCCTATTTTTGAAAATTTTGAAAATTATTTTTGAAGCTATAATACTTTTACAATATGAGAAAGTTTGTGTGATTGTGTCATACCATTTATTTACTCTACTATCTCATGTATGGATAAGCTTGAAGAACTAAAAGAGACATTCATGAATGAATTTAAGATCTGAGACTTAAAGAATGTTAAGTAATTTTTGGGCTTAAAGATAGAACGGAGAGGTATTTAAGTCAAGCTAGCTATTTGACAAAATTATAGACCAAATTTCAGCTGGCGCATTGTAAACCAGTGCAAACACCTCTAGAGTTGCAACCAAATCAAGATGTCACAAATGATTGCATTATTGGTGTAACCTTATAGGGAATTAATTAGCAGTCCTATGTATGCATGCTTAACCATCAGACCAGATATCTGTGCAGCTGTAAATTTCTACAGTCATCTCCAAACAAATGCAACTGAAGCACTTAAGTATAAGTTTGTGAAGGATCTATGTAAAAACAAGGTAATTTCTTTCAGATGTTCCATCTAGAGACCAGAAGTCTGATGTACTCACCAAAGGATTAACAACCGAACCTTTTATCAGACATAGAATATTATTATTATTATTATTATTATTATTATTACCACCGCGTCTTACTACCCGTTCGGGCTAAACGCACTTACGCTAATGTGTAATGGTAGGGTGATTGTGAGATGAAATGAAGGACCTACAGTTTAACGTGGAATCCAAAC
>CABFOV010000071.1:0-21502 GCA_902141375.1 Timema poppense
CTACCATTACACATTAGCGTAAGTGCGTATAACCCGAACGGGTAGTAAGACGCGGTGATAATAATAATAATAATAAATAATATAATAATTAGTCAATATAATTACTTATTTTAAACATTAGGTAACATCTTTCAGGACTTTTCTTTTATAACCCTTTGCCGGGAGACTCGGAACTTCCTAAAAATTGTTACAAGCCGTTTTTTTGTAGGTATAGGTATAAAGGAATGGCGTTTGCGACTTAAAATGATGGTTTGCGATTCCGACAGCACTTTGGCTTGATTTCATCGGGAGAAGCACGACAGGAACTGGACATGTCAATAATATACTTCATAGTTAAGAAATAACGGAGAAAAGCAATTAATTTATTTTTTTGATAAAATCTTGGGACGGGCCAGATATAAACTTGTGGTGGGCTGGATGTGGCCCGTGGGCCGTAGTTTGGATACCCTTGGTCTAAGGCATAACACTCGCACTGGACTAGACTAGAGTGCCGATGACAGGGAGATCGGGGTTTGAATTCCGGTCAGATATATTGAGGGTGGTTTTCCCAAATGTTTTTCCATCCTCCCTCCACGCAAATATGGGTATACGTCCTCTAAATTCAATTTTCCTCATCCTTCAAACTAGCGTAATTAGTACATAATGTGTACAACCAGAACAAGTAGTAAGACGTGGGGGTAACAATTTTTCTAATATAAGTTTTGCATGTTGTACGACCGATCTGGACTATCAGCAATTAATTATTATTATGAGCAGGGATGAGGATGGAATAGTTTAAAGGAAATGTACCGACATTAGTGTGGAGGGAGAGTGGAAAACTCTTCAGTAAAAATCACCCTCATCACACACTGCTTAACTTTAAATCCTGGCCTTTCAAACTTGAGCCAACCATATGACTATGCACTTTGTTTTTATTAATTTTTATGAAAAACTAATATTGTATATTCGAGATTTGGCTCCAAATGGTAATTAACAGCTTTAAAACATCAATATACAAACTGAGATAAAAAATATATATGTATATCTCCTACCATTCTTTTCTGTTCAGTAAACTTGTGAGAAATATAATGTTTCTATTCAATGGGTTCAGCTACAACTAAATTTTATTTTTTGGTTAATTTTTCAGAAACTTTTTTTTTTTTGCAAAAATTAGCTTTTGTAATTCAGCTCAGAATTATGTTCAGATGCTCTAAAATTCCCTCCCACAAGGTTAAATTCCTGAGTTCCTGGTGCCACACCCCCCGGCAATTGGGACTCCAACCCGCCCCCAATTTGGAAAAATTCACATGGGTGCCCTTGCTCCCAGAAACTTGTTAACTGGACTAGACGAGTTTATAGTTTATTTCACAATCCCTCCAATGCTGGAACTAGTGATTCGCTGATATTTTATGGTATCTTTTAAGTATCCTTTTAGTCGTCGTAAAATGATGTACTTGACGTTTTAATGACACTCCCTCTGACCTTCAATGAAGTCAATGCCAGCCTGAGCGTTTCCTTCCTGTCTGGTCGCGCATGCGCAAACATTATTATGTGACTAGCTTACAACATACGAGAGAAGAAGTTATGTTCAACTGTAGGTAAGTGGCACAACGTCCTCCTATGACCCGTGTTCCACAGAGGAAAGTATTCCACTAGTCGAACAAGAAACCAAGTCTTCAGATTTTCAACCTTATTTCACTATAGTGTAAGGTTCAATGTCGCGTTCACCATGAAAGTCTTCACGGCTTACTAAAGTGCATGGGGGTTAGATCGTAATGAGTTAAAAGAGGGTTTTATATTGAAAAAAATTGAAAAGAACAGCCGAGTCTATGTTTTTCAAAATGGGGACAAAAGGACAAGTGAGAAGAGGCACACTGGAGTAGAGAAGTGAAATGTGACTTTAGTTTAGGAATAAACATTTGATCTGAGCAAACATTGGAAATAAATTCTCTCTTCACTATAACTTGTTTTATTTGCCAAATAATTATGTCCTATTCGTAATGAGACGATAGTTGGTCCTCATTGCTTAGTTTTTTTTTATGGAAACCGATGTTGCAGGAAAGTATTTGAGGAAGTATGATGAGTTCAAATAAAATAGTGAGAATTTGGATTACTAATTTGCTTTCAGTAAAATGCAATGTTTCTATGAGCCAAATCGATGATCACGTGGACTAAACGTAATCTCATCTATTCTAGTTAGCTTGTAAAGGAAAGGTCGGAGTTTGGATACCAACTGGATGAAGGAAGGTGTATTTTTCCTAAATAGTTTTCCACTCTCTATTCACGAAAACTATACTACATTTCTTCTAAATAATACCTTTTCATTCTTTCCCCAATAGTGCATTTAAAATGCGTATAGGCTAAACAGGCAGAAAGACGCAGTGAAAAAAAATCTTAACAGAACGACTTCTATCAAAATAGATTTATTTATCATTTTTATATAAATGACAACAAATGTTTATAATGGCTTCATAACATATGTGCTTAGAGGAAATTTTGATAAATGTTTATGAAATATTTTCTATTGATTTATGTTTCTATAGTAATATATTCTAAAGCCTCATGCCAAATTATGTTCCATTTTCTCATAATAAAGTACTGCGCAAGGCGAATTATATGTCGAAAATTATGTAAAGAACAATTATTTTGCTGTTTTCTTTCCACACCATTATTTGTTTAGAATGGCATATAATGTGTGAGCCCGTGATTGAGCTACACCAACCAAGAGGTCGCTGCCACTAGATGACATTTGTACATAGAGGGTGTCATGTGGTCAGCACAACAATCTGGCAGTTAATCTCAGTCTTCTAGACTGGAGCTGCTGCTTTTTTTTTTATTCATTTTTTTTTTTATTTGTCCTCACGAGGCCGAGTTTGACCTCGTTCCATACCCATCGCTTCACAGAAAAATTCTGGAAGCGCCAGGGATTAGGCCCGGGGCCTTTGGATCTGAAGTCAGGAAATCTGAACACTAGACAGTAGAGGCAGTCAGTATGCATAATAGTGTCTTATTATTTTATTCAAATTAAAATTGGAAAAAATAATGCTTGAAATTTCAGACTTAGGCTATTTACGTGTTGTCTCAAGGCCGCATACGTTTTAAATGTCAAGAATCAAAACTTCCTTGAAAGAGTAGAATAAATGTAAGAGTAAGTTAATCTGTCACTAAGGATAGTTACATACCTATAAATAGCTAGCAACATTTTTACTCTCATATTTAACCTAAGGGATCTTAGCTTTAATTAGTGTAGGTGTATATAGATATATATACACACTCATGTATATATATATATATACACTCATGTATATACATTCACATTATTAATTTGAAAATAGTCTTGACTAGGCAAAGCAGTGCAATTTAGTTTTTTATCCTTAAAAATAAAAAAGTGCTAATATGTATCTCAAAGTTTATTAGTGTTAATCTAATTTCTTACGGGTGGAAGGGAAGTCTTAAGTACTTATACTGACAAGCGTATAGAGTCTTAACAATAAATAAACAATAGTGGGCACAATATATTAATACATTTATTTTATTTTAATGGATGCCATTGAAAAAAATGTAATTATAAATGTTTTTATTAAGATGATCTATTTTTGTACTTGCCCCACGTCTGACTATCCGTCTGGGCTATCCGTATACCCACAATATTTGAACAAGGATAAAAACGGTGGAACTTAAAGGCAATGCACTGCACATGATTGCGTGGAGGAAGATTGGGAAATCATTTGGGAAACCATTTGGGAAAAATTACACCAATAAATCCAGCCGTCATTCAAGCTACGACCTTCACGAAATATGTGACAGTCATAACATTATATTATTATTAGCACCACGTCTTACTACCCGTTCGGGTTGTACGCACTTACGCTAATGTGAAACGGTAGGGTGATTGTGAGATGAAATGGAGGACCTACAGCTTAACGTGGGATCCGAACCACAGTGGAGACCTGGCATTCCTCACATTCATAAACTGTGATTAATACACGTCTTGTCAGAGGTGAAGGAAGGGTTTGGCAAACAGATAAATCTGTGCAGGGACCGAGGATTGAACCCCGGACTCCCAGAACAGAAGTTTGACACCTTACCCCCAGACCACCAGGTCACCTTCAAAACTTTATATTTAAATATAATATTTATGAAGAAAGTATACGCTTGTATAATTAATTGTATATGACTAGAGAAGCTCGGGAGATCTTAATGATCTTTAGTGCCTATCACATATCATATTAGTAAATTTAGAAAATGATAAATTGACATGAGAATCGAACCCGCACGTCCACACGTCCGTCACAAACTGTGTCTTAAACTATGAGTGAAGAATAACCTAGAGTACGGCTTGAATCCCTGATAGCTCAGTGGTAGAGCATTGGTGCTTTAATTCAAAGGTATCAGGTTCTACAATAGTGTTCAAGTGTTAGTTTTAAAATTGAAGAATTTTATTTTTCCTTATAGGATATGAGAGTCTGTTTTTCTATTGAACTATTGTTCATGAAATAAATATTAAAGGGGGCCATATTCTTGTTATAATTACGGGTGACTCCTTTAGTTAGTAGAAGGGCTGTTAACTTATAAAGTAAAAGAAGGGATTTGATCCGATACAAGATCAACGCCTAAATAAGAATCTCGAGACAATGAATGTCATAAAAAAATGGAGTTGATCAGTTTGTAGAATTACTCTTAGACGTAAGGACAACACTTTTCCTGGCTATGGTCGAGTGGGGTGAATGAACTCTGTGAATCATGTAGCGTCAATAGCGTTACCTTCAACTGTTCTACTGCTCCAGTTCGCTGGAGGACTTGCCAACACGCCAACTCTTGCTGCCTTGTCGCCTTCATCCGCTCTTCTTTCATTTCTTCGTAGTTCAACAACCCCCCTGCACAAATACAAGTAAAAGTAAGGAAGATGTTTATGAGAATAAAAAACATTAACTCCTTCAAAAGAAGAAACAAATTCTTATAGTAGTTATACAATCAATATATAATCGTAAACAGTGTTAATTGCTCCAAAAATATCGCAACAAAAAATTAAACATTTAAAAGTAAACGTAATTCCTCAACAAAACAGACCAAAAATATGGTTTTTCTTGAAAAAATTGAAATAATAGAATAGTTTAGTGCATTTGAAGGTACTTTAGAATCCTTAATGTTATGCATGTATGTATGTATGTATGTATGTATGTATGTATGTATGTATGTATGTATGTAATGTATGTATATATGTATGTATGTATATAATGTATGTATATATGTATGCATGTATGCATGTATATATGTATGTATTTATATATATTTATGTTACACATTTACTATAGTATATATATATATATGGATAAAGATTAAAACCTGGAGGAGTCATAAGTTGGTGCATTTATAACGGAAAAATATAAGTAGCAATAATATCATGGGTGAATTAAAATTCTTATGATTTGTATTTGTGACAAGGTAAAAACTGCATGGTTTAGATGTATCCAGAAAGCTGATTTAAACAACCTCAGTTTTGTCTATAAATTAAAATCACAATTTTATACACATAAAATCTACAAGTTTTAAAATTTTAGTTAATTGTAAATTTCTCAAAATACTCCCGTCTGCTCAAAGAGCATTTAAATTGTGTATAAAATTATTGTGTCAAAATGTGATATATACAAGAATTTTCTGGCTCCATTTGCTAGACAAAACTTCCTTAGAATCTTGATGACCTAATAGCTGGACTCGGGGTCCTTTATGTATTGACAAATGGAAGAGAGTCAAAATAAAGTGAATCAACTCAGTGTCCAGGGACGGCGAGGTTAGGGTTCAAATCCCGGTTTTACTCTCTCCCTCTCTTTTCATGTAAATGCAGGTGTTTTAGTATAGACAAAATAGACATAGTGGAACACAAGAGAAGCTTATGTCTGAATGACTATTACCTATAGGAATCAATGCACAAGGGTGCTCTTCAACTAAGCGCAATAGGCATACTAGGACATAAAAATGCCAAACTTTTCCAATCGTAATGTGGGTTTAACCATTCACCCTATCCCCCAAAGACCTTCCCCACCCCCAGCTGTTAACCCTCGTCATCCTGCCCAACTCCTCCCGCCTCTATCTTTATCGCTATATCCTGACTTCCCCCTGCTGTCACCCCTCGTCTCCCAACATGTCAAGCTTCTTCAGCCTGTCAAAACGTGTCATTATTAGCTTGCCAGCTTACACCTTATCCATTTCTATTAGCTGAGAAGATAGGAATGTGGGGAAATCATTAAACTATATTGCACCATTAGACTTGAGGCATTTCAAATAAAGCTAAGGATTTATTATAACTAATGTCAAATTGTTAGACAACCATTTGTAACCCTTTATTAGTTTTGCTTCAAATATTGCTACATTATCCTGTCATTCTTCATCAATCATATACTCTCAGTTATCATTAGACTTAAGGTATTTCAAATAAAATCCAAAAGCTTATGGGAATATAGATGGCATATGGTAAAGTAACATTCCTCATATTTTCAAAAAATTTTAGTGCAACGCTGAAGAGCCCATTCCTAAAAAAAATTATAAAAATAAAAATGGATAACCAACCACCTTTGAGAGCTAGCTCGATAAAAGAGATCATGATGGTAATATCCCTATAAATGATAATGCAGTTTAGCCTTTTTTCACTTCATAGGTGACTTACCTCAACACCACCCCCATAAGCGTGAATTATCATCTAATACACCCACTCCCACCACACTACCTTGACAAGGTTTGACTCCCACCTACCATCCCTTATTCCTAGTGGAGGATAGTCGTCGGTATTTTTTCACTCTCACTCTACAACTACAAGCCTGAGGGGACTTGTTTATTAACCTGCAACCCCACCCAGCTCTAAAACTGGAGAGGATATTGCTTAAACCAACATTACGTTGATATTGTTATTATTATATTATATAGGTGCGTTGACACAATGAAGTCGTTAATGCCCAACATGACGTTTTTAATCTCGTATTAATGACAGCTTCAAAGACGACGTTGCAATCCATTCTTCGAACATCGATGAGTTCATAAACCCGATAATCTTATCATAATAACCGCGATTTCAACTGCTCAAATTAAAAATATAACAATCTTTATAAACATTTCAGCTTCAAATAATTCCTTTAAATCTTCCATTAACTTATAAACGTTTATAGCTTTGAGGTGTAACACCAAGTATACTCATTAAAAGGGATAGAGCATACGGCTTACCCCCACTCAAACCTTTAACAATATACACTCACTCATTGAAGATGTAATCTAAAACTTTGATAATGATAATAATACTTAGCACAGCGTCTTACTAACCATTCGGGCTATCTTTTTCTATGAACAAACCTATTGATACATATGCATATATTATTTTAAAAAATCATATTGACCTGCCATATTGGAGGAAGAATTGACTAAATTCAAGTACATACAATTAATCATAATGACTTTATTGATACTCATGTATATAATATAAAAAATAATCACATTTACCCGTCATTTTGAAGGGAGAGTGGTTTAACGTTAATTATATAAATTTAATCAATATTTGCCTAAAAAAACATTTTGACTACTTTTATAGATCCTTATGTGTACTTTTCATCTCTAAATGTTCCCTACCTCTATTCTTAGAGGAATAAAGACCTAAGATAAATATATAATATACACCTAATATATAAACCATGGAGTGTGGAAACAGAAGATGCAATCTAAATAAATACTTATATATCTTCACCCCCTTACACTCTTCTCTACCTGATATATGACCAACGCTTTGCCAAAATCCTGACGCTAGAAGCTTGACCTCGCAACGCTGAATTCTCCTGGTGTAATCTTTAATAATAAAATCAAATGTTGATGCAGAACGAATACATCTTCTTAGTTTTAAATATATTTTCTAAACTCTAATATACTAAACTCCCTATCTTAGAGAGCTCACTCCCAATATTCTTGACCAGGTATCTAACTCCTAACACTCGAGTCCATAACAATACATTCGTATGCACTTACAAGGCTCATCCTTAATCTATAATACTGCACATTTTTAAGCCTTGAAGATAAAAGCAGACGGATTCACCTTTTAACCATGCATACTTTTTACCACGTGTCCTTATCAGAAAAAGGACACTCCCCATGCAGTGGAACATGTACCTCTCTATCTATGACGTCATACACAGTGCAGATATTAGCAAGGAATGCTTGTCCTGATATACTCTTGCAAGCTTCTGAGAATATTCCCCTCTTATCTGGATTTCTCTCTTTCCAAATTCTGCCTACACCAATACTTTCCACATATTTATTCACCTAAAATTTATTAGAGTCACAAAACAAAATATTGAATTGTATTTATTAGATTATATAATGCATCCTACAACTATTAATCATTATTTACATATCATATTTAAAATACATATAATCATATTAAATTAATTACTTTCACACTTGATCTGAGCTCCACACCACACTTGAATTCGATCGTATCCGTACATGATAATTTAAATATATTTTATCACTGATCAGAGATCTCTACATCATACTTAAACAGCATCTGATCAATGATCTGAACCATGTATTATAATTAAATTTGATCATAGAGCTTTATAATACTTTGACGTATCCTTAGCTATACATGATATTTACAACATGTTTTATGCTTGATCAAAAACATGCTTCCTACTTTAACAACATTTTATCAAAGATCAAAACCCTACATCATACATAAACAAAAATATTTAATCATTGATCTGAATTCTGTATTATACTTATAACTGATTGGATATCTACATCATACTTAGACACATACTTAGCCATTTATGATCCTTACAATATATTTAATGATTAGTCAAAGCCGTGTTTCATACTTAAACAACATTTGAGCTTCGATACAAATTCTACATCATAATAAAACTAGATCATAAGCATGCCGAGTGCACACATTTAAACTAATGGTTGACCAAAGCGATACTTCATTATTGAACAAAATTTTACCATTCATCTGACCCCTGTATTAAACATAGACATAGTTTAATCAAGTTTCAGGAAAAATAAAGCTACTGGTATTTCCCCAAGTCATCTGCTGTTTGGACATAGCTGCTGACCAGGAGAGAGGCAATATCCTAAGAAGAGACTCCAGGTCAACCCATAATCTACTGACACCATACACATTCCAACCCAGAGAGCTGAACAGAGGCACGAAACTGAAAGAAGCCACCAGGGATGGTACCAGGAACGCTACATTCAAGAACCCCGAAAGAAGGCGACACCATTCAGGAGTCAAGTCCTCGTGAATACTCAGAACCTCTTAAATTCCACAGAAGGCTTCCACGCTGTCTTCGCTCCAAAATATGTTGAACCTTATACCATAAACTATAGGATATGGACTTTCTACGGGTTAACACACGCAGAGGGTCACCAAGAAAAGTACCAAGGACAGCTGCAACCAGCTCCGAAACCCAAAACGACTCCGAGAGTCCTACCAGAGACCGAGCTCCACAAGCACAATAAGTCTGGAGTCTGCAAAACCCCCGAGACTGAACTACTATAGGAGCCGCCTACGAGAATTTGTCAGTCCCATCCTGGGCCAAGGAATAGTAACCCCAACCTATAATAGTTACCAGACAATGTAGTGAATTGTAGTGCAATATTTAGCCGTATTAAGTGAGCCACAAGTGTAAATAGCAAAGTTTATATAGGTAAAAAAAAATTATTTTAGTATGCTAATTTCTATCAGTAGTTTCTATGTGTTAATTTGTGTTTTTTACTCGCCTAGGTAAACAATTTGTACAAATAATCCTCACTGACTCATCATTATCAATACCTATAAGAACAGGCAAAGACGTATTGACAAACTCACTAAAACCCAAATTGACCGAAGGTTCTTACAATAAGGAATTATCCGTATAAACATGTAAGACGATAAAATGTAGCATATGTCCAAGAGATATATCTATTTCAAAAATTATAAATCTTTTATGTATAAGATGTATAACCATTTAAATTGAGTCGTTAAGTATATATTAAATCAAAACAATTGTATTTGTACCAAAGTTTAACGGGATGCAAGGGAGTTTCCAAATGTGGGAGGATTGTTACTCCCTTCCCTGTTATCAACCTGTATTAAAACCCTTTTGTACTACTAAATATCTTCATTCTCTTACCATTAGCAGCTATTGTCAGATTGATGGTGGAATGGTGGTTTATAAATCCAATCTGAAGGTTTGGAATAACACCTTGCATATAATTTATTATTTCTAAACTTTACTCAGAGTAGTAAGTAAACTCATTGGCCTTCTGTTCTGAGGGAACAGCGGGTCCTTTCAAGGATTGGGGATTGGTATTACTCTATCCAGCTTCCAGTCATCCGGGAAATAACAGAGCGTCAGTAATGAATTTATTAGGGCCAATAGCGCTAGTACCACGCTCCCTGGCATTTGTTATAGTATCTCGTTAGTCAGGTAGTCGTGTCCTGGCGATTTATTTCTAGGTAAGTCCTTAATAGTACTAGTGAGCTCTTCCAGAGTGATTATCTCTACTCGAGTGTCGTTTAGTCCTTCCAAATAGTCGCTGACTGTTCTAGTCATGTCTCTGGTAAAGTCATGATCTTGTGGCTCATCGTTGGGTTTAAATTATTTATCTAATACCACGGCAATGGCTTCAACCATCTCTGGGCTTTCGTAAACCATGCCGTGTTCTCAATGGATAGCTGGTACGGTCGTTTTCCTGGTAGTCCCTCTGAGTTGTCTTGTTACTTTCCACAACTTGTATATGTCAAGTGCGGCCTCAGTGACGTATGCTGGCTTCTGATCGAGGAACCACCGTGTTAAAAACTCTCCACTGCTGGCTGGCCTTGTCCATTGGGAGAAAAAGAAGCGTTCCATTGACGCGGGAAAACATTAGCGATAATGGCCGCTGAGCGAGCTAATAGAAATAGAAGTTCTCATCATCATCATCATCATCACATTAGCATGCTCTGATGAATCCTGAATGGGAGCATGTGAGCAAGTTCCAACACGTACCGACCAATTGGTCACACCGTGGGGTTTCGAAATTTAACAGATAGGTTGTCACGTTTTGCGAAGTTTTTGAAATAATGAAAAAATATATTAATATTGTTGGGGGAAAAACAAAAGTATGTTGGGAAACCGAATAAATGTTTTTAGAGTTACGTTGCCGAGACACTACTCTATGGGGAGCTGGGTGAGAGCCTCCCAAACCACTATTTGACACTTCTCGCTTATCCAAGCAGGGTTTTGAGACGTCTATGGCACCCCCAGGATCAATGACGTAATTCCCAAGCTATTGGATAAGAGAATTGATGGCACCGGGAAGTCTGCCGTAGAAGGACTACGCCAGCTTACGGAAGTGGTCCTTGTTGGTAGACATATCCAGGTCGCGATGCAGAGTCTCATTCCGAACATACCAAGGTGCTACCACAATGACCCTCAGACAACCGTTTTGGAACGCCTGTATCCTCTTCATATTTGTGTCCACCAACTGGCCCCAAGTGGGACACGTATAGTCGAGGATCAGTCTGAGCAACTGCTTGTACAGTGTAAAACCGTTCCTTGTAGACAGGGCGCTACGCCTGTTAAGCAGTGGGCCAGGATTCCCAGCCTTTGCCTCGCCTTGTTGAAATTTTCAGTGCAGTGTAGACACCAGGTCAGTCTGGTGTCCAGCGTAAGTCCCAGATACTTAACACTGTTCGCCCATCTGATCTGTTATCCGAACAGCTGGAGTGGGGAAGCATGTAGAACTTTCATCTCCATGTGAAGAACACTGCTGTGCTCTTCTCCACGTTAATACTTGTCCCCAAGGTGGTCAGCCGACCTTCCAACTTTGTAAGGTGCATCTGGAGTATTACCTTCATCAGCTGCCCTTGCCACGACTCCACTACTAGAGCCGTGTCATCCGCATACAGTGCCAACTTGGTGTTTGGGGATTTAGGAATATCGTTCACATACAGACTGAAGAGCACCGGGCCCACGAGGGAACCCTGCGGCACTCAAAGCGGGATACTTCTGACTTGGAAAGTTGCGTTCCCAAAGGTAGTGGAGAATGTGCGGTGGCCTTGTTTAGTCTTAGAGCGGCTAACCCCCGCGACATTTCTGTCACCTCGGTGGGTTCAGGTTCATCCAAGAATCTGTACGAGACCACACCGATGACCTGAGCCACATGCGCAATGTGCACCGTGTCTGACGGGCCGTCAGTCGGTACAAATTGAGCCTCTAAGTGCTCAGCGAGATCATCGGTTTTCTCCTGGTTGGAGTTGGCCACCCCGTTACGACCCACAATAAGCGGCCTTGGTGCAGGGACCCCCATCAAGTTCCTCGTCATGCGCCACGTGTACCTGTCCTGCATGCACAGGATCTCAATCTTGTCCTCCCAGACAATTTTCCGGTATTCGTGGACCATCTCGCGAACCACATAGACTTTGCGGCTCCAGTTGGCCTTGTCCACCGGATCCCTCGAGATTTGCCAAACATTCTTCAGCCGATTTTTCTCCCGGACGTGCCTGAGAATAGAATTGGGCAAAGAAGCCTGTGGCGCCCTCTTAGGACGATGCCTCGGCATCGAAGCTTCGAGCGACCCTTTGATGGCGGAAGTTATGAACTCGGTACTGCAATCGATTTTTGCTGCTATTCGAAAGGTAGGGGTGGGTTCCAACCTCTTTCTCAACACATTCGTGAACCTGTCCCAGTCAGTGCGCTTAAGTTCGGGTTTTTCGGGGGTCTATGAAGGACACTGCGCGTCCCAGGTTTATGAGAACGAGGTTGTGATCCGAGTCTAGCTCAGCTAGAGACTTCAGTACTAACCACCTTCTGATCCTACTGGGACTGAGAGGGAAATGGGTAGGGGTGGAAGGTCTGTAAACCACCAAGCCGTGTAGATCTATGACGTTGCAGAGAAATCCGCCATGAGCGCACATAATCCTAAAGCCCCAAAAAGGGTGCTTAGCATTGAAGTCACCACCGATTAAAACAGGCGTGGTACCTCGAAGCAGCACCTCCATGTCAGCCCTCTAGCCCGGTTGAATCGGTGGTAGGGAGAGTAGTAGAGAGAAATTAGACGCACTGGGGCGGTTGAGGTCACCAGTTGGATAGCCGTTTTTTCCATGTGTTTGAGGGGAGGAAGCGAGATGATGTGATGGTCACGGCCCCTCCGACCAAGACCGCCGTCCCACCCCTTCCCACATCCCCCACATTGATCACTCTGATGGCAGATGATCTCTGCTAACGAGAACCTCATTGCCGAGCGCAAGTGGGTTTCTCCCAACAGCATTACATCGACACGATGCTTTTCCAGTAAACTTTTAATCTCAGCCTTCTTCCCCGCGACTTCGTTGGCGTTCCAGAGTGTGACTGTGAGCTCCTTCAACATGGCAGTCCTCTATTTTTTAAACTGCCATGAGAAACCAGATAAAGGATTATATACTTCATGACCAGGTGGCCACGGTTACCCCTCGGAGATTCCTGGACCTCCCTCAAGAGACTCGATGAAAAGTCTCATGGATCCAGTTCCGGAATGCCCTTGAGAAGCTCAATGCAATTTTTGAGCTTTACTTCATCATCCTCAGGGGTAGGTGTGGGGAGCGGGTTGGGTTTGGGGGTGGTAGGGGTGACAAGGGTAGGAGTTGGGAGTAGTGAAAAAAGGGTTTGAAGGGTCCAAAAGGGTAGGGATAGGGGTGCGGGGTGCGGGAGTGGAAGTGGTGGGGGTGGATTGGGAGAGGAGCGGTCTTTAACGGCTCTTCAACCGAAAGGGAAGAACCGGATTCCACCCGTTCTGGTAGGTTGGCTTTGGCAGGTGCCTTGGCCTGAGGTGGAGGGGTTGGTCTCCCTGACAGGGCACTGGTGAAAGATTGCACCAGTGGCTTAGGTGTTTTAGCAGGAGTCAGGGTCACCTTTCGTACCGCAACGTGTTCCGAGGGCTTCTGGCCTTCACTTAGACTATCCGTCCTCCCTTCTTGATCCTTGGAGGCCCGTACAGTCCCTGCCGCCCGCAAGAACTTGTACGTGGGACAGCCCCACCTTGACTAGGAGTGTGCTCCTCAGCAGTGCAGGCACTTCGGGGGAGATCGTCTCTCCTCCGGACACTCGCCCCCTCTCGTGGTCACCACCACATAACTCACACTTAGGGTTAGCGCGGCTATCCCTCCGCACATGCCCAAACCGGAAACAGTTCTTGCACTGAACCGGGCCACCTGGAGACTTGTATTTATCCACCTTGACGTGGAGCCCACACGGGACTGATATGGAGTACAGCCTTGTGGTATGCTTCCCGGGAGTCAGAAAGACAATGAAGTTCGGCAGCCACTGCCTTTATCCGGTCTTCTGATTCTGTCTCCACGGGAGAGCATCTGGGTGATGGAATTCACGGGGAAACCCATTTCCAACTGCTCTTCTTGTATGTAGCCAGGTATTGTCCGTGTCTGTCAGAAGTCCCTTCACCACGACCCTTACCAGTTGCTCCCGTCCCAGCCAGTAGGGCCAAGGCTGGGTCCCCAAGCTCGGCAAGAACTTCTGGAGGGCGTAGTAATATTCCTCTTACCCACACTGGAGACGCACTCGATTCCCTGGCTGCCTGACCGCCTCTACAGGCTTTCGAACCTAGGATCGCATGGCCCTCGCCACTTTGTATTAGTCCTCCACATCAAACAAGATGATGGGAGGGATCTTCCCCTTGGCTTTGTGAGCCAGCCCAGAACCACTAGTACTAGGCTGGGGTGAGGCACGGCTTGCGTTGATACTCATAGGTTTCCGCCGCTTCCCATATTTGCCCAACGCTGGCGCACCCTTGTCCAGGCCACCGTTGTCTTCGCTCTCATCACCAGAGCTGCCGCCTAAATGCTTAGGTTTGCCTCCAGTAGCTTCCTGGTGCTGCCGGCCTTACCCATTTGGTGGAGTCTTAAGATCTGAAATCCCTCAGCCTCATCATCGGACCCCTGGCTCGACTCATCACGCATCAACGGGAAGTCTGGTCCCGAAGACAGTCCCTCCACGTCCACGGAATTGCACGAGCTGTCGACTCGCGCGAAGCGTGTGACCCGGTCTTACGAGTCTGAAGAAAATTCAGCCGGGCGTTTCTTTCCTACCAACACCCCTTGGCGGGAGGGGTCGGAATTGACGCGGGTTTTTTAAGACCTTGCGTTAACGCCTGCGCCAGTGCCACTTGCAGCGGTCTTTACCAGCGAAAGACGGCTATGCTCCCCCTGGTCAGGGCTTCCGTTGGCGCCTTTAGGTTTCCACCCATCGTGCTTGCAGGAGCTTTCGCCATTTTTCCCAGTTTGTGGGCTGTCAATCCTGAAAAGGGCCTCCAGTTTTTTTTTGGCCATCAGCGGCACGCTCTCCTCCTGTAGTTGGAGGGGCCCCACTGGACTCGCTGCATCGGCATTGCTGCTGACTCTTTGTAGGGGGCCGGCACTGACCAACAAGCTGAGGCCTGAGTGTGCACTACAGGGTGTCCCGGTGGATCTGTCAGTGGAACGCGTGCCTCCGGTAGTTGGAGGGGCCCCACTGACTTCACCCTGGCTATCTTCGCCCACCTTGCTGGTGGATCCCCTGACGCTTGCCGACAATTTCTTCCCTCTCGGGGTCGGTCGCTTCCCGGGCCCGGGATTCTTCGACGCCTCGTCCGGTGGTCTTTTCCCAACCCCGACTCCTTTCTTCTTCATCGTGGGTTCTATTGCAGTACGTATATCAGTAGATGCCAAAGACGCTCAAAAGCCAGGGACACATAAGGGAGGAAGGACGACACCTTGTACACCCATGTCCGGTGTTCTCACAGTCACAGTCACAGTCGAATGGCATGCTCTGATGTTCCCTGGAGGGGAGAACGAGAGCAAGTTCCAACACGCACCGACCAATTGGTCACACCGTGTGGTTCGCAAGTAAAAAGATGGGTTGTCGCGTTTCGCGAAGTTCTGTAATAGAGAAACATAGAGAACATATTATTAGTAATACTGGGGGGCGGTGGGGGGGGGTAAAGAATTTGGGAAACTGAATAAGGGTTTTAAGAGCTACGTGCGGAGTCACTACTCAATGGGGGGCTGGGTGGGAGCCTCCCAGACCACTATTGTCACATCTCGCTTATCCGAGCAGGACTTTGGGACGTCGATGGCACCCACCAGGGTCGATGACGTAGTTCCCAAGCCCCTGGATAAGAGGATTGGTGGTACTGGGAGGTCTGGCGTAGAAGGACTGCGCCAGTCCCTGGAAGTGGTCCTTGATGGTAGGCATATCCAGGTCGCGATGCAAAGTCTCATTCCAGACATACCAAGGTGCACCCACAATGATCTTCAGACACACGCTCTGGAACGCCTGCATCCTTCTCACATACGTGTCCGCCAGGTGGCCCCAAGCGGGACACTCATAGTCGAGGATCGGTCTGAGCAGCTGCTTGTACAGCGTCAGATATTGTTATCTAAATAAAGTTTTGTACGATGATTTTCGTCTTTCAATTATATCATGTATTATATCTAAGCATCGTTTTATTTGTGTACACATATCAAAGGAGTGGTTTATTTTTTGTAAACATTTGATTATCATTTATTAATTCTACAACACGTTTCCACAACATCGGAGTAGAGTCATTAATATTTACTCAGTATCTCTTCATCGAAGATATATATATAATATATTTAACAGATTTGTTTATCATTCATTGACCCCAAGCTCACTTTATATTACATAATATCCCATCAATGATGTTCGTAGTTCATCATTGATCATACCATACATAATACTTGATTGGTGCTTTACATAATATTCAGAAAACTCATCATGGATCAGAGTCATACATCATAAAGCATCAAGCATTTGTGTAATTTGTTCTTTATTCACTAATAAGAACATGCTGACAAACATGATGAGATAGGCACAGATTAAGATTAGAACTCTAAACTTACATGGCTTGCGATATCAGGATAGCATGAATTTAAAGCCTATGAACTTGACATATATTCATACATTTACATATGAATTCTATTTTCTAAACTTACAATCATGACGGCATAAGTTCTTACCCACTATTCCGGTTGAGGTGAGTTCTCGCCCATAGTGACTTCTGCTTCACTGAGTCTCAGGCTAATTCCCTTGAACTAGGATACCAGGTTACATATCATGGTAGTGAGGTAGAGTTCAATATCTTAAATATCATGTTAATGTCTAATTCACAACTGTAATGTAAAAAGTAAGATTCACACTTGAAAATATGTTCGAGTTAATTATTATTTTAGGATAGTCTCCCTCCTTCCCCGGACAAGGGTTGGACTGGAGTCTGGGCCTATTCATACATGTCTAGAAATTGAAAGGAGCTGGATATGTTTTTTTTAATTAATAGAGATAAAGAATTGTTAAACCCATAATAATGAGTTAAAACTATATTGTTATGATCTTAAAAGATATATAAATTTTAACCTAAGCTAACATTACATATGTGTCCTGAATGGTAATTCTATTAACTTAAAAGACACACCGTTCCAAAATGTTAATCGTAAATCTAAATCAACTAAAGCAGCTGTTTAAGGGGGGAATAATATTGAATGAAAAGATTTAACTCTATACATGACTGATTAAATGCAAGTAAATAAATACACATTAACATAATGATGATCTAAGTAGTATTGATGTTAATTTAAATCTAAATGGTTCGTTCTAGAACAAGGCTGTATATACATAACTTCAATATCGCTACTTACTTCACAATGATTAGTCCGGATTTCACTCACTATGTTCGAATACCAGTCCTTCATAGTGAAAATAGTTTGTAATTTGGAATGATTCAATACGTTAATCCCTTTTCTCTGTGTACCAATCATCCTGAGTCCCTCTTTACTGAGACTTAGTTTCAAGCACTGCCTTGATCATACCAAATTACACGCTTAACTGATATTAAATTGGCTAAGAGGTTCAGCATCCAAACTAAATCAATATAATGTATCATCATAACGTAAAACAAGACCAACTTGTAAGAAAAATCATGGTACTAAAGCTGTGAAACCATAGTATAATCAACTGAGTCCAAGCAGATGGGTTTTATAGTTCCAACAAAGCCTGGCCCAATGATGCGGCTGACATAGTGTATGCAACCAGGGTGATATTATTACAATACGATGAGTCATGATGTAATCAGTCGAGATGCCTTGTCTTAATACAACATTTTGGTGTTTATAAGTTAGATCTGATATTGTCAAAGTATGAAGCTCAATTTCAAATATGGAATGTTCACTTATGATAATCAATAAATTAATATCAAACATGACTATAATCAAATATGATGTAGATTTCTGATCAAATGCTCTTTAAGTATGAGATACCAAAACCGATTAAACAATATGTTGTCATCATGTGTGTTTGAATAGTGATCATATGTTGTATGAGTACGATGTTATGATCAATGAATAGCTTAGAAGTCCGTAAGTGAGGGTCGTGTTGGCATAGCTGTCTACTATACAAACGGTAAAATATACTAGTCATGACGGCCAGCCTATTATTGAATGATACTACTACGGAAATCCAAGTAAAAAAAACAACAGAATAATGCAATGCTTTATTTCTTTTCAAACATTGGGAGAGACTCATCAGACGAGATTCAACTTGACTTCCCCTGATTTTAACCTAACACAATTACAATGACTACCCCTCCTTGAGCCCGATCCTAACTTCCCCTCAGTTTACCCCTTCATGTTAAATCACTGTATAAAGCCTTTTTGAGAGAATTTCGTATCTATCTATAATTCTTATACTATATTCGAAAGTCAAGGGTACAAGTTGAGGGACATTAGAAATGTCATGATCGAGAATATGAAGTTGAGTTTCAATATTTAAGAGAATGTTTGTATCCTGGCATTTAGGACCATTATTATTACGAGAAAGAATGTAAATAGGAATGTAAAATATTCAAACTCAAGGGGAAGAGCAATTCTTTGAGGGAGTTTGGGTGTGCTGAGGGTGATTTTTCCCTAGACGTTTTTCCACTCACTCTCCACAAAATTGCAGATACACTTCCTCTAAATTCAACCTTTCTCATGCCTAAACCATTAGCCTAATTACTTCAAATGCGTAAGATCTAAACAGGTACTAATATGCGGTGACAAATAACAAATACTAAGACGCAATGCAAACCCACCTACACACAACACACACACACACGCACTTGTACCTCACTACAGGTCATATCTATCACACACACATACACACATACTCATACCTCACGCCAGGTCATCTATCGTACCACTAATTTCATTTGCTTTCTTTTCTAGAAATGGTGTTTCATTAGTTTTAGAATGCTTAGAATTAATAACGCTTTGTTGGAGCATTTTTTTTTTCATTTCTTGTTATAGTGGTAATAGTTGCTTTTACGTGGCTATACCATTAAACCATAATAATATTATTCATTAATTTGTTATATATTATTTTTCCACATCTTTTTAGTACCTGTTTGAGTGGTACGCAATGATATATTTACTTCAGCAATTAGGCTACACACTTTTCCTGATTCTGTAGGGTAGCCATTACTCAACCACAGCTGAAGGACACTGTTGGTTTAATTATCTGTGGGAGCATGGGTGCGATGTCATGTGGTGTTAAATTCTAGAACTACAGTTTATCATAGATCTAACGGAGGAATAGTACTTGACAGTTATGTGAGGCTCTCGTTTGCGAAGAAGAAATTAAAATTTCCTAAAATAACGTCTGTAATTTATAGGTTTCTTTTAATAGTTTAATTTACAAGGTAGAAAATATTTTATTTTCAGCTTCTTAGTAGATATCAATTTGTCTAATACCTTATTTCATTTGGTAGCTTGTTGGTCTACTGAAATAAGAATCCCAGGCTCGATCCCTAGAATGGCAAAAAAAATGTCGTTGGTGAGATCTGAGTTTTCCCTTTCACAGTGATGCTCTAACGGTTGGGGGCTGGGTGTTGTGTCTGTTATAAAAATATGATTTATAAGTCGTTTGCTGATATAATATGTCGGTTCAGAAAGTTCACGATAAATATGAAATTAAGTTCAAAATCCATAAAATAAGAAAGAGAAATGTATAGTTTTTTGGGGGTAGGCTTGAAGTATAAATAGCATATAAAATAATTTGAAAAAAAAATAGACATAATATCTTTTTAAATAAACATATATCGTAATGGGATGAAAATAGTTTTACGTGAGCAAGATTTGAACTAGGAGCCGTAATATGAATTAACATGTTTTAACTTTACCGTAGATGAGTGAGACGACATTCCGTTTATCACTAATAATTTTTTTATTCACATTTTCATAATTTAGTATTTTAGCAGCATTGTCATATTTTTTTACTTTATTTTTTACTTCCTCTTTAAATAATCGACAACACTACTCTTTGTTTCCTAATGCAACAAAAATAATAATTTTGTACTAAACGGGCATTAACTCCAGGACAGCCGGATCATTAGGCTACATATAGGGATTTCCTAAATACCAACCTATTAGGCCGTAATGCCGGCTAAATGCACTTTCCACTTCCATCGATGAAACTTCTAACAAGGACAAAAGGTCAACTCTAGTTCTACATTGGGGTCGTTGAATTCCTTCTGTATCTAGCGGCCAGTGTGAGTCGCAAACCATGGTGCGCAACCCGTGTGGCGCTTGGTACGCACTTCATGGTAGGGACGCACGTTTCTTTATACACTTATCTACAGCAGCAACGTAAAATGGTTTGCTACTCGTTGATGGGCCAACCATTTTTTAAGTGTTTCTTTGTATTTCTTCTTGAAATATTTGCAATGATTTTTATGCGTATTGAAAGAAATATACAATTCATGGCTCATTTGTGTTCCTCTTAGCTACACAAACTTTAGTCCTCTACTTTTGTACGGATTCATAAATATTTGATACTTAATTAATATTAAACCCTATAAATATAAAAGACGTATAGGTCCATTATTATTATTAAATATACATTGTATTTAGGCATATTTTTTTAGAGAACCACATCTTTCAACCCATTTAGCTTACACGCATATGTACCAATTACTTTATCGTGTTAGGGATGAGAAAGGTTAAATTTAGAAGAAGTGTATTCTAATTCGTATGGAGGGAGAGTGGAAAACTATTAAGGAAAACCACCCTTAGTACACCTGACCAAGATTTGAACAACTGTCTGTCCTACATTGGTAGTCTAGTCTATTTTGAGAGTGACGCCTTAGACCATGCAGCCACTGAAGTGAGAGAAATAAATTTCTTATAGTAATAAAGGAGCATTATACATTGCTATAAACGTATTTAATGCCAATAAATATCCGTGTTGGTGAGCTCATGGACTAAACGTCAAGCTCATCGAGTCTGACAGTGATGGGGGGGAGGGGCTAAAATCCCAGCCGGGACAGTTAAGGAGGTAATTTCGTAAATGGTTTCTCAATTTATCTTCACACAATTTACGATACATTTCCTCCCAATTCTAACATATTCACCCCTACTTCATTAGCGTGGTTAAAACATATACTACCCGGATGGATAGTAGGATGTGGTGGAATTATATATATATATATATATATATATATA